>JAVHNF010067715.1:20654-37843 GCA_034783455.1 Micropsitta finschii | reverse complement strand
CACAGGATTCCCAGAGAAGCTGTGGCTGCCCCATCCCTGGCAGTGTTCAAGCCCAGGTTGGACGGGGCTTGGAGCAAGCTGCTCTAGTGGAAGGTGTCCCTGCCCATGGCAGGGGTTTGGAACTGGATGAGCTTTAAGGAACTTTAAAGTTCCTTAAAGCTCATCTTTAAGGAACTTAAGACGCAGCAAAGGAACAAAGCCGTCTAAGCAGAAACAGAGATGCCTTGAACTGTACCATGTACTAACTCTGAAATGGGACAGAAAAGAAAAATATATAAATATTAGGAAAGTTGTGCTGTGGTTTGGGTGTTTTCCAGTCATTCTTACCTCTCTGCCCAGACCTTCTGCATGTATCCTTGGCACTACACCTAAATTAGTTTATGCAAAACCTGTATTGTGCAAAACCATTTTATTGTGTGGCATCACACATCACATCTATGTTATTCAGTCCTTGTGTTCTCATTGCAACAGAATACATAGGCAGAAAGAAGGGAAACAAGAAGCAAAGTAAAAGCCTGCTGATAACTTCCTTGGTCAGCAGCTCCTTAGGAAGAGTTGATTTTGGTCCATAACTGAGGGAGCATGGAAAAAAAACCATCACTGCTATTTCCCATCCTCTCCCCTACCTTTCTTCATGCAGCACAAGACTTTACATGGAAACTTGCATATAAACTCTTTCTAGCAATCATTCTTTTACAGCACTGTGAACATCCAACTACAAACACCATCAGCTACCAAGAAAGCTGCTGCTAGGGTGACTCGTATTTTACCTGACTAAACTTCTTAAAGCAGAGGATATAGTGCAGAGGTTTCCCATTCCTGTCCTAAGTGTTGGTGTTCTATACATGCTATGAAATATTAAACAGAGGCAGTAATGTAATGACAGTAGTGTGTCAGGAAAGAGGAAGAAAGAAAAGAAGGGAAGGGAGCTGGGAGGCATCCAGTTTTTAAAAATAAACAACAGGTCTGATTTTCTCACCTTTCCAACAGATAACATCAGTGCAACATCCAGTGCTCTGGAAGAACTATTCTATCTTTATATCTAATTAGACAAAACAGTCCTGACTGCTCAAATAAGAACAGATTATCTAACACCTAGATGACTAATAGCAAAGGGCCCAGGCTTTCCTCCCCACTTAGCCCAGCACAGCACACTGGACCAAACTATTTTCCCATCTGTGACAATGGAAGGATCTTCCACATTTTGCTCAAGCTTCAAGGCCTCCAGTGAAAGGCAACAAAAATGATGAATCACTGCCTTCAACCAAAGCCCTGAATCAAGCACTGATGGGGAAAAATGCTTGCTGTTTACATGCCTCACCACCCCACCAGATCCAAGCAGGAGAGGAAACCCAGCAGAGGCTTGCAGACGCATGCCTTTGAACAAAGCAAACGCAACTCTTCCTTTGATTTCCATTCCACAGCGTGCCTGAATTGTGCTGCTGGACAAACAACACGTAACAAGTCTGAGGCACGATGTGGGATCCAAATGGGAATGCAGAGAGAAATGGGAAGAATTCAGTAAAGCAATGGGCAAAATGAAAGGTTTTGCTAATCAGCAAGATTTCTGAACAAGCAGCAGAAGGAAACACCTTCTCACATGCAGCCTGCAGTGAGACATCCCGTGCAGTTCATTATTAAGTTTAGGTCAACACACTGTTCAACAAAAGCAATTAAATTTTGCTGGTTTTGCACAGCATTTTTGGTCATCTAAAAGCTTCTGGGCGACAGGAATTTTTCCTAGCAAAGGCAACATTTACTTGATGGGGGAAAAAAGGTTGCCTTTTGATTTGCAGGTTCTTGAGAAATGACTGATTACAAAAACACAGCAGAGAAACAGGGAAGCTAAAGAAATCATAATAATGCAAATCAATTTCTTTGCTAAAACAATCTTCTTGTAGGAGCTGACATTTTGGATAAATAACATCACTTGGAAGCGTATACAGACAGCCTCATACCGCACAGCTCTTGCTCAGAACTGCAAAACAGCAGTGCAAAAACCTATCAGGTAGAGTAACTAGTCACCCTGACCCTTAAATCAACTTTTCAGAGCTGAAAAAGCAGCTTCAAATCTCCCGTAACATGTTAATGATACATATTCTGTCAGGACATAATTCTACACAGCAAAAAATCACACACAAAAAAAAGCCTGCTACTGAACAAGAGAAATGTGCTGTAGGGGTGCATTTCCTTCCTAGCCTTGTGGATAAAGCAGATTGTAGCTCATGCAGGTTGAGAATTTGCAGCAATGTACTAAAGATGGTAGCTGCAAGCATACAGCTTTTAAAGTCTAAGACCCTGCACTTCTATTTTCCTTCTGTTTTCATTGCAAAGGTGACTTGGGAGTAAGTAGATACTAAGGATGGAAGTGGCAATGAATAAGAGAGAAAGAAGTGAGTTACACAAAGAAAGTGGTTGGTTTTGTATCACAATTTTATGTATATTTCCACAAGCATCTCAGAAATTAGATATTCCCCAAAATGTCCTGCCTCTGTACGAGGCTGTATTGAAAGCAAAGACACATCAAGAAAATGGTATCTACGTATTTCCTATAGCAATGCAACAAAACAGGTAACAACACTATCCCCCCACACACACAAACAAATAGAAACAAGTAGGAAAGTAGGAGGCCTAATTATGGGATTTCACTCCTGGTCATCCCCCTTTCACTTCATTCATCCTCCCTCTTTTCTTCGACTGCATCATTCACTGGTTTTTCATAGCATTATCTTGGTCAAAAATTCAAGCATTTTTCAGTGTGCCTGTATTCAACAGCGGCCTGATCCTGATCAAGGCTTTTGAGGCAACAGGGAACCAGACATCTAGGTTTAATAGGGGAAATCACTTTGAAGTGCAGAAGCCCACTACAGACAAATAATTGGGCCCATTAACAATTTGTTATGGCAAGTGTTTTGCTGCATAAAGTACCCACAAGACAATAACCACACAATTCTTAATGTTTCTTATTTCAAAGACCCACAGGTATTGGAAAGATTTTAGCACACAGAAAATCACACAGGAAGCCAGGGCTTACAGTTCAGTTTTTATCAGTAATGTCGGCTGAACAGGTTTCTGCAAATTCTCTTAGGATCAGCCATTTTACTGTGGGGTATGTTTGGGTTTTTTTTCTCCTAGATAGTTTTAGGTCTAATCATGAAAATGAAAAGATTTTCTTAAATTCAATGTAATGGTTTGAATGCAAAACCTAGGAAAATAAAATAAAAAAGCCTCTTGAAACACTCTTGTAAAGCACAATCTGTGCTCCTGGCATGCTTTTTTAAAACCATGCTCATTTCCAATAATGTAGCTAATAGGAGTATAATGAATTGAACATCTACCATCTGAGGTATTCTTTGAGCAAATTACAAACCTAGCTAAGAGATAAAATTCACAAATACAGATTCACAGTAGCACTCCCAGTTTCACAGTAAAACATCCGATTCAGTCTATCTTTTCCCTTTGGGATGAATCTTCACTATGAGGTGCTGAGGCACTGGCACAGGTTGCCCAGAGCAGCTGTGGCTGCCCCATCCCTGGAACTGTTCAAGGCCAGGCCAAGTTTGACAGGCCTTTGAGCAATCTGGTCCAGTGAAAAGTGTCCCTTGATATGGACAATCAGAATAATATAAGATCAGTAAAAACTAAAGCAAACTAAAGCAGAGGCTTGAACCTCTGGATGACCAGAAAGTTGCTGCTTCTAATACATTCTTAAAACTCACCAATACAGTGAAACAGCACATGGAGAATCACAAAGAAACAAAAAGATTTGTCTTGCTCAATGCGTATCTAAAGTTAAGCCCCACATCATTCCAGAATCTCCAAAGACAGCAAGGAAATAACCTGTGGTTGTTAGTTCACAGGGAAGTACAAGCCCTATGAAACAAAGCAAGTCTCTGTCATGGATATGTTATTTCTTCTGCAGCCCTGCATTCTCTTGAGATGCTCTATCTTCTTAGGAGGGGACCACAAAACTAACTCAGCCTGATACTCTGATCTGTATAGATGGTGCATAACCCACTGATACCATCAAAGGAATGTAAGTTGGGAAAACACAACACCTTAATTCTTCTGTTATTTGTTCTGTGAGTTTGGACAAAATAACCACTCTTCATCATCTGTCAGTTATAATATGGGGAGAATGAGAAAGAATAGCATCTGAAAGCACTCTTCTGATGGGCATTTTGGAGAGACAAAGGGGGTGGAGAGAAAATGGAGTCCTTATCATATAGAAAGCATAAGGAAAGTTTTAATGAAAGCTGGGAGAGGGTTTGGTTGTTTGGGGGCTTTTTCCCCCCTCTCAGAGTCGGGAGAATTTCTGTAGTATAGTCCTGAAAATATTCCTATTATGCCTTTTCTGGAAGAGCCAAACTGGGAAACAGGCACCTGAGCCTTTTCTTCCCCATAAAAAAATGAACGTAGAATTACAACCAAATTAAACTGTGTTTTTGCTTCAAGTAATAATCCTTTCCTCACACTTAAACCTTCTTCAAGAGAGTCTTCACTGTGAACAGCTGTTAGCATAACAATTGTCCTTTCCATTAAAGAGCACGCTTTTCAACTTCCACTTTAAAATCACATAGGATAACAACTCTACGGTAATTAAAGTCTGGCAGCTCATAATTGAATTGCTAGAAGACAAAATGTCACAGCTCCTCAAAACTCTCATTTCAGCCTATTTTAACATAACAAAAACACTCAAGGCATGAGCTCTACTACAGTAGGTTACAATTTTGATTTTTTTAAACCAATTTGCTCTATTGATAAAGATCTAAATGCAAATCCAGCTATAACCTGAACAAAGACGCTTTATGCTGAAGTATTTACACCCCTGCCTATGGAAGTAGCTGCAGCGGCACAAACACTTCCATGCCAATATAAACGCACAGAGATTCCCTGCAGAGTGCTGCTTTAACGATATTCCAATTGAGTTAAATGCTAAAATTTTCTAGGCTTAGCAACACCAATATTTTACTTCAGGGGAGCTGATCCATCATAGTTGTCGGTGTGCATGCTCTTAGCCTGTGGCCAAGGCAGGATCATTTGAGTTGTTTTGCTTTGCTTCATTGAAAACTAAGGTGACTCAAATTACTTTGAATTTGCTTCAGGCGAAGCTCGCACACATGGACAGCTATAATGGATCAACTGAAACGCAGTAACAGATTGGTGAGGTTAAGGCCAGTGCTGAAACAGACCACAAGTCCTTTGTATTTTTTCCCTCCCTGGCACTTTAAGCAAGAAACAAAACTAACTTGAGCCTTTGAGAGCTACCAGACAAGCAAAAAAACAACAACTAAAACATTTCTACACCTTGCAGTCTCTTCGAGAACAATGCTAGCTACAGAATAACTTGAATTCAGAGATGAAGGTCTGGACAGAGTTACTCAGTTATCTTTGCTTCTAACTACTCGGCAACTACACCAGCAACCTACTCTAGTGGAAGGTGTCCCTGCCTATGGCACGGGCTTGGAACTGGATGAGCTTTAAGGTCCCTTCCAACCCAAACCATTTTATGATTCTATGATCTCTGTTTCCAGTGAAATCTTACTGGTTCATACAACAAGACTTTTACAAATGAAACTAAGAAGCAAAATAAAGAAAGGATGCAACTGTCTTCTAGTCATTAAAGGGTCATCTGACACTACTGTGTATGTTCCTCGGTACTTACTCGAGCAGTATGTATTCCATACTACATGCTGCACACAACTGCACCATCATCTGCATCACTTCCATTGCTACTCCTTCTTAATTGAGAATAGATGGGAGTACAAGTTGTAGGTATCTATTACAAGTATGGTAGAGAAATCCTGGCTTGTCAGACTACTCAGGAAACTGTCAGTGCCATTAGAAATTCTCCTTGAAAACTGACACTGCAGAATGTGTCAATAGTTTCTGATGATGTCAGATGAGAAACTGCAGCAACAGCTATGAGCAGAGCAGGGCTCCCTTGAGACACCTACTTTGGCAAGTTGTACTGAAACGCTGCAAGAATGCATCTGAAATTGAGATTACTGAAACGTAATACCTCTTTTTGAAAACTTTACTGCACACAATTTATCAAGCCAAAGCCACAGTTCCAGGAAGAGAGGACCATCTGTTTTTCTTTGGACTTCTTATTTTAAGGCTCACCTTTAATCAATTTGAAGTATTTTCATACACTGGAATGCAAAGAATTAATAACTTAAGAACTAGATAAATGACTCAGTGTGACTCCTTGAAATACTGACTCCTCCAATTTTAATTATTAACTACAAAATAACTGCCTATTTGTAACACAGACTTATTAAATCTGATACCCTTATACTTTTAACCTACAAAGGGGGCAACAAGGACTCCAGATCTATTTCTATGCCAAGCTTTGCTCTTCACCTACGTTATATACCACTTGGATGAGTATAATCTCTCATAGGCCTATTTTAACATCACAAATGAGAAAGTATTTATGACAACAAAGGTGCTATGTTTAATACTAGCAAGGTTTTCAGAATTGGGGAAATGAAAGGGTTGCGTTATAAACCTTATCTTACACATAATTTGGAACTAAATGCTTATTAAAAACAAAAAGCCTTTGAAATATCAGGAAAAAAAAGGGACTGAGCAGTACACTATATTATTTAAAATATTTCTCAAACTCAAAGCAAAATTACCATTAAGCTACATTTAGCAAACAGATGAATACATCCATAATCCTGTACTTTTGACTACATGTAACTAATTCATGTAAATATGTGAAAAGATGCAACTGAAAGACGTGATGAAAGTAGCTGGTTTAATTTCCACAAATATTACACCTTAAACGAGCAACATCTCAAGATCAATTATAACAAGTATCTAGTTGATATCCAAGTTACCTTCTCACTTTTACAAATTCATAACACAAACAAAACTTTTATGTAAGAAACACAAAACAATTAAAAAAACCCTGAAACTAAATCTGACAAACAGCTATGAAAGGTCTATCACTTAGCATAGCAGAGATAAACAGGAAATATTCTACTCTTACCTATGAGATTCAGGGTTGTCCTCTTTAGATACCATCCTCTATTATATCACTGCCCTACCAAACTGCATACATCATCTTCTTCCAGCAATCTTAATTTAATCTAAGAGTCTCCAACTATCCTGATTATGTGACTATAGGGAATACTTTATTTTTGCAAGAACCTGGCACCCAAAACACAGCCTGACTGAACACAGACACGTATTTCTAAGGCCCCTTTTTCGATACACTGTGATAGAAGAGAAGCTGATAATTCACAATTTTAGGCATCAAATTATGGTTTGAGTGAAGGATGTTGTTCAGTTTAATTCCCTTCCTGTGATTAGCAGCACAACATTAACAGTTTACTAAAAATAAGCTGTAATTCACAACATTGCACCCAAGGTTCTCAAAGCCTATATATTGTGGAGGGTACTTAAGTATTTGGCATAATAACATTGGATTATAACACTACAGATTCAGGCACCTACTCTACTGCCACAAATCGTAATCCTATAGCACAGACAACAGGAGTAAACGTCTACCATCACAGCCCACAAAGTGAAGCATGAGCCCAGAATTTCATTAGCACCTTAAGCTACTCTGTCAGACTGAACAAAGATGGCATTGTAGTCTGCTAACACTTGCTTGCTACAGCTCCATCTGCCTGAGCCTACTCATCAAGTCTAGCAGATGTGCTCAGTTTATGCAAAGAGATAAGAATTAGAGGGAAAAGAAGTATAATAAAATCAACCTTTAAACAACTCTTAACACCCTTTCAGGATACAAATTTTGTCAAGCATAACATAGCACCCAAGCTCCTGGAGCTGACCTTTCAGTTTCATTAAAGGTACTAACAAGCATACATACAAATGTTTTCTTACAAACAAAATATATGCTACTTTTAAAGAGAGAAACCTGTGAACCTTCCAGCCCATACTCCTGATTGCATCTTCCATCACTATGTTAAAAGCTGCACGTGCAGCTGATTCCAGAAAAGATTTCAAAACATCTCTGCTGCATTATACAGCTAAAAAGTTTCTCTAAATATGTATTTTCTTATTACCTGCAATGTTAAAAGAGATGCCTTTTGCCAAGTAAAACTAACCCTAATGTTTGACTGCTAGGGAAAGTATGTTACCTAGTTGCTGCTCTTACCTAAGAGGACTAAAGGCTGAGCAAGTGAATGCAATAACAGCATAAAAGTATGAGAGCTCCTCAGTATGGAATCCTGCCAAAATGATCTGTTCTGATAAATGGCCTGACAAAAGGGAACCATAAATAAAGTTACTCTTTTGACATCATAAAGTTGATGCATATCCTACCCAAGCTAGTTTTGTATAAAACAGCAAATAAATCTAAGAGATAAAAAGAAGGCAGAGAGATGCTTTTATTTCAGCTAAGCCTGCCTATTTATTCAGAAACCATTTGAATGTCAATTTTTGGCCTATCTGAAACGAATTCTCTGAGTATGTGCAACTCAGATCCATTTCCAGCCTACACCATTATAAATACTGATTATTTCATATCCTGTACAGCATATTTTGCGTAACCAAGTTCAATTTAAAACTACAGTTATTAAAATGAACCATCAACTTTGCAATTGCCTACAGGGCTTTTTGGTTTTTCTAAATCTTCTCAATAGTATCAATTTGATAATGAAGAAAGAAGCTTGATAAGAACATTTGCAGCATGGGGTGAAACAGCATCAAAACACAGCATTGAAAGAGACTTTGAAAAGACTCAAAATCTTTCTTCAAACTTTTGACAAATGCTTTCAGTACATAAAGCAGAAATATTTTACCTATAAGCAAACAGCAGCACATGCAGTATCTTTAAAAAGAATGCTTAAGCATGAAGTCCAGGTGTCCTCTAGGAGATCTATGGTTTAATCGTTCAATATGCCCCATATTGAGCACAACTGGCTTTTAAAGTACTGAAACAGAATTTAAACCTAGGTTATTTAAGAGGGTATGAACAAAATTGAACACATTTTCTCTTCAAATGAAAGGGTTTAGCAACCTACCAAAACCCGGAATGCTTTTGAGACTGGATTTGAGACAGATTTTTTCAAGTCTGAGGTAGCTGTATCGCAGCAGGCAGTTCCACAGGAACATCCAGTCCATTCGTGTGCGATGGTTCATGATAATGACACTCCTTTCTCCAGGAACAAATCCATCACCGGTGACAACCACCTTGGCACCAAACACCATTTCCAGCAAGGCCTAGAAATAACGTCTCAATATTATGGCTGTACTCCCAAAAGAAAGGCATCAGCCCACCAGCAATAAAAATTCATTTGAATTATTTCACTTATTCACTCATAGTCACTGGTAAACAAATTTCTGACTGTTTTCTAATAAAGCAGACAGCTTTCCCACAGTAACAGTCCGCTGTTTAATGGAAGAGGAAACAATAATTAAATAGGGCTTCTTAAAAAGCATTCTTTTTCCAGTCAATGTTCAACATTAAACTTACCTTTCCATGGTTTTCCTGGAATACTATCACATAAGAATAAAAGTAAGGGAATCAGTTATAACTTGGTGGGTAATCTAAGGAGGGACTGGTTGCACAATCTATTGCTCAATACTGTCAGGGCTGGGAAGGCATCGGAAGCTGCCTTGCTTTCTGCTTGGATCCAAATGGTCAGCAGGTTTGTGCTTGACTTCCATCTGCAAAAACAGCTAGAACCTGATGGCACAAAGAGCAGCAGAGAGAGAGAAATCCCAAACAAGCTTGGACACAGTACATTAAAGCAGACCTAGGTCTGTACAGGTCTACACTGCTACCTAGAAACCTGCCTCTACCCCACAACTGGCTGAATGCTAGTGCCTTGCAACCTTTTAAAGCCTAGCGGAAAAACAGTGGACAGGTACAAAATCCCAAGAAACAGATGCAGACAACAGATACTACCTGGAGGTAAGACCTGAAGCCCTAAGATCAGGGCCACTGGCAGGATACTGTCCAAGGTAGTTAGTGCAGGAAAAGAAACCACTAAAACATGGTTTGACACATAGAAGAATAAACATTTGGCCTTAACATACGAAACTTCAAATTATCTCCTTACCTCCTCTTCCTCATTCTTTGTCCAGTAAATATACAGAAAAAAAGTGAAGTCTGGGGATTTAAACAGAGCTCCAGGAAGTAAAACAACTTTCTATTCTGCTCATATTTCTGTCACCTCTGTGCCACAGAACCCCAAAGAACACACATTTCTCAGTTTAAGTCACCTGTAAAATGGGAATGACATTCTCACAATTGCAAACGGCTTGAGCTCTCAGAAGGAAAAGCATTCTATGTGCCAAGTATGAATACTATTCACAGCTCACTACAATTCTGGCAAAGGTATTGCTGTCAAGAGCAACTGCGGACAACTGCAAAAGCAGAACAGGTTATAGAGCTCAAAATGGTAAGCAGTTACCTTCTTTTCAGGGGAGAAAGCAGCAGCTTTTTTTTGATAGTTTAATACGAATCACATCACATATTTAACATCTACTTGACCATAATAATGAACAGATATCCCGCTCTACATACCCTAGTGCTAGTATAAGCCAAACTAAATTGCAACAGTTAAGAGCCACCTCACTGTCCCATCCTACAGACTCTGCTAAAAAGGAAATATGTGGCAGAGGAGTGAGGAAGGTGGAAGTTTCTTTCTTGTACCACAGAGGTCAGGGTCAGAGTTTCCCTGCTGGAGTTCAACTGGTCTAACATTAGTTTATTGTTTGGAGACACAAACCCAAGGACCTGCTTCTCCTAACTAACAATGGAACAGTACAAGGGCAGAAAACTAACGCAGACAAGGCCTGAGCCTCGAAACGGTTGGGTGCAAAAATCTGTTTTCGACCTCTTTCCTGAAGCTATATCCCGAAGATCCTTAAGAAGACAACCTTTTTCACAAAACTATTCACATTATTTTGGTTTAGGTCTGGTGTGGGCCGAAATCAAACTTCTGGACAACAAATGTTAGCACAAACGAGTTGTAATAATCCAGAATTATAAAGCTCAGGCAGCTAATCAGGTAGAAGACCCGTATCTGATTTTGGGAGTTGCAATTTTAGAAGAACTGGGACACAAGCAGTGAAAGGGTCAATCTGTGACACTATCAGCACTCAGCTAAACTTCATCATCACAGGAACTAACAATCCCTCTGTTCCCTTTATGGGTAATTATTTCTTCCCTCCTAATTTCATTGCATTTAGTAATGATGAAAAGGACAAAAGTTTTAGAACAGGAAACAGCTCACACCCCTTTTAAACCACACAAGACAGAAACAGAGAAAGCAGAAATTATTTGATACATAATAAAGATAAAACTTCCTTTATGCCAGGAGATACGTATTTCTGCACACCAATACAGCATTTTACTTCATAAAAAGTTAAACTAATCTTTAAAGGCCTAGAGGAACAAAGTCCCTTTGTTTTCAGAGGACGGATGAAGAGACAGATCCCATTCATACTGCTTTTCCTCAGGAACAATTCAGGGAAGGGCTTTGTTACTGGTTTCCAATATATTTTTCCAGAAATATATATTGGTATATTTCTCCTATACCTTTAAAGTTGATGCATTATAAGTGAGGAAGACATTATTTCTAGGGGCAGTTCTTCTTCAGCTGAAATCATTTTCTCTAATTCAACTACAAGGACTAAATTCTACAAGGGATTAAGTAAGAGAATAGTGAAGATCAGCAACAGTGTATCAGGCAGTAATTTTTCTCATTAGATAGTTGGAGCACACTTGAAAGGAATAGTTTGTTAGACTATTCATTCAGGAAATATGTAATGCTAAAAAGTCATCCTGCTTCCTACTGCTTCACCTACACTCCTCTAATCAGCATCTAACTAACACTGGATGGAGATGTCGTGACAAGGCCTTTTCAAGAGTACTATTAAGACATGGTATTAGCTTACATTTCAATTAAATCTGTGGAAGAAGAGGGGGACGATCTCCACCACTGAGCTAAAACCTAAGTCTCCACAGTTAGTAAGTGTATTAAGGCCCATTTTAACAAAAGCATGGAAAGAAAACAAATATCAGAAGTGTAATTGAGCAAATTAAATTGCGGGATTACAAACAGTCACCCAGAGCTTGACTCATCAAACTGAAACTTACCACTGGGAGCGTGAGCCAAGTGGCCACAATGGAATCGGTGATCCAGCGATACCAGGCTGGTGAGATAAACATCAAAGGTAGAAAAGGACCCAGCATGAATATACTTCCAAAAAAACTTCCCAAGAATAGTGTAAGTGCAAAGTATATCCCTCTCCATGACACCATGGCTCTGAAAAAAGAAAGTTGGCACTGTGTTAGATAAACTGAAAGTAAATACATAGCTCTTCAAGTCCGTAAGTCTAGTTTGAGGCAATATTCCTCCTTTTTTCCCTTTTTTTCCTATGGCTAACGACACATGATGACAGTAAACACAATCAAGATGCTCTGCTTCACAAGCAGCAGTAAGAGAATGACTTCATAAACACAGTGATTTGCAAGGAGCAATAGGGTATTAAAGGGATCATAAAAGTATCAGGTACATCATAATTTCCCCCACTTACTACACAACGTAGTTCCACTCTAAACTCTTAAGCAAGCCATTTTTGCTATCCAGAGGTATTAATGAGGTATCGAAGAGAATCACAGAATCACAGGATAGATTGGGATTGAAGGGACCTTCAAAGCTCATCTAGTCCAACCCCCTGCAATGAGCAAGGACATCTTCAACCAGATCACATTGCCCACAACCACATCCAGCCTGGCCTTGAATGTCTCCAGAGATGGTGCATCCGCCACTTCTCTGTGCAACCTGTGCCAGGATTTTACCACCCTCACTGTAAAACTTTTCTCCCTCACATCCAGCCTGAATCTACCCTCCTCAGTTTAAAACCATCACCCCTCATCCTATCACAACAGACACTTAAAACCACTTGTTATATTAAACTTTGCAGCCATTATCTTTGTAACTGGCAACTCATCAACGTTAGCATTTTCCAAAGACGGAGCCTTGCTTTTCTCTTTATCTATTTTGTTTCTTCTTGCTAAACGCAGTGTCGCACAAACTCATCTTCCCCACCTAACAAGGGTCTACCTGTGACCTCCTTCAGAAACCACTCAAAGCTTGCGAGACTGCTCAACCATTCCAAACACCAGTTCCTTTCCATCTCAGCAGGGCAGGCAAACAGTGGCTGAAACCTCCCAGCCCACCCTGGCTTAGAGAATTTGAGACCTTTTGAAGTCTGTTGTACTTCAACTGCCCTGTTATCAGTTATTTTCCATCTTACTCCACCAAAACGCCAGTATCCTCTGGTTTTTAAGACAGCAGTCTAGACTGGGAATACTTCAGTGCTACCAGCTAAGCTCCCTCATTATAAATTGAAATGTACAGTGCACAGAGCTTCTAAATGCATTATGGCGGAACACTCAGCAATCCTCCAAGCATCTGCAAGAGCTACAAGCTTTCACAATTTAGCAACTACTACCAGCTACGACAAAGCAAATGTGGAAATATCAATTCTCTAGATTAGGGCCTAAAAATAGTCTGGTTTCATCTATTTAGGGCTCAACCAATTGTTTAGACGACCAAAGGTTAAGTAGAAGTCACTTTTCAGTCACTTCACTGAATGCCTTTTTTGACAGGCTATTTTAGAAACTGTAAGAGCTCAGATGGACAGGACTTCGAGACAAGCAAAACAGGAAGCTGGTGTTTTTCATTTTAAAATGAGCACTGGAAAAGTAATCCATTAAGCCTTGTGTAATGTAACATACATGATTTATCTCAAGCATGTTTTGTGCAACGTCCATAGCAATAATGTTTGTACAGCAAAGCATTCAGAAGTCAAGAAATGGCAACACTAGCGTGGCTAGCACACCGATTTTATTCTGCTATTTCATGTTGACAAGAAAGTAGCTCTATTTTAGGATGCTTCTGGGTTTAAACAATTTTCTAAACTGTACATATTTGGAGGAAGGCCAAGAGAAGAGGCCGTGCAAATCTGTTAATGTAAGAAGGACACAGTGAGCTGTATTTAGCCCAACTCCAGCAGCATAGCAACAAATGAAGTAGCACTAAACACAAATGTTTGCTGATACCTACATCAGAAATATTTTACCACAATGAAATCTGAATTCAAACAAATACACATTATTCACATCCTGGAGCACAGAGCTCTCTCTTTCCTTCCAAAAGCAGGAACTAAATAACCAGCTGTCTACACACGCACACACTAATCAATTTTGATATATCAAGGGATCCTTGAAGAGCACTGCACTGAAGAAACAATGATCCAACTCCCTTCTTGTGTTTGTTACTGCAACCCTGTGTGTGGAAAGTCCAAAATAAAAGTAGCAGAGGACAAAAGAAAATAAAACAGAGGACAGGAACTATAGAAAGGGCAAAGAAAAGCATTAATGGCAGCAGTCCTAGAAGAAAAGGCCTTCTCCTGACAAATCAAGATTTGAGACCTACTGCAAACGGCAGCAGGGAGGATTAAAATCCAATGTGCTTGATCTAATCAAGCTTTCTTTGAGGAAATCACACAGCAAAACATCTGGGAACACCTAGGGAAAGCTTTCAGACAGGTAAAACCCCCTAACAGGCACAGAACACGACTTTGTTCAGCTTCAGCAGGCAACTCTGGTCCTCTGTGATGCTGCTCAGAGCCACTGCTCATCGGGTCAGACACAGTGACATCCACCAGACAGAGACCCTGGCTCCAAGCACGTGCTGGACAATGCAGAGGTGCATGTTCCAGCTTCAAACACTTGACTACTGGACACAGGTAACCACAGAGTTAATGAGAGAAGACATCACTCTTTCATCCTCCTGGACTCCTAGGAAAGCAACGTAGGTCACTTAGTCACAGGCTGGGCTCTTCACAGTTTATACTGGTCCTTCCCTCAAGTCATAGTACAGAGCCAAATATTCAAGGAAAAAAACTTCCATCTTTTTCCTCTTTAATGTGAAAGACTATTGTAAACTCCTTTTAAGATGAAGGTATCTGAGCTATGAAGAAAACCGAGGAAGTTGAGGTTTCTCTTCTTCAAACAGCACCCCAGCACTATTTTCTTTAACATTACAGTATATGCATATATAAATTATACTGCATTCTACTGGGTTAAACTTCTAGACAACAAAAGATACCATGTGTGCTAAATCAATGTCATTTATCTTTCTTGCAGCCACATTTAAAAGTGTGATACATACGTTTTGTTTATTGCTTATATATAACACACTATATAGCTTTACACATGTATGTGTGTTTATCTAAACTAATGGATGGACTTTTGTCTCTGAATCCCCACCACCACAATAAAGCACAGAACATGCGAACAGGTATGAGGACAGAAAAACAACTCCCCCTTCATGAATTTGAGCAAAACTGCAAAATGAGAAACCTGTGATAAAGTGAAGAACTTAACAGCAGAAAGCCACCATCCAGCTGACCTTCTGGAAACAGTGCTCAGCAAGCTCATCTTAGCAACAAGGTGAAATTGCTAACACACTCAACACGTGTGTTTTCAGTTGTGGGTTCACGTGCTGGTGTTACAGCCCAGGTAACAGGTTACATGACTTAAAATGCATGTCACCTATACATGTCAGTTTAGAAACATTTATATATACACTCTCATTTTAGTCAACAGTCAAGGATGGGTATTCACCACATGATGCTGGGTGTTGGCCACTGTCAGCACATGCCCTGGGCTAGTCAGCAGAAGTCACAGAATGGTTTGGGTTGGAAGGGACCTTAAAGCTCACGCAGTTCCAACCCCTTGCCACGGGCAGGGACACCTTCCACTAGAGCAGGTTGCTCCAAGCCCCATCCAACAAGCTTGTTTGGGCCAGCAAAGAGCAGAAGGCTCCAAGTAGCCACACACCCTGCTGAGAAGGAACGCTGTAATGCTGAGGACTGCACAACTGGCATGCAGGCTTAGCACTCCTTCCAGGCCAGGCCAGGCTCTGCACACTGGTGTCAACCTGTGTTGGCACTACTAGGGCTGTTCACTGTACACAGTTTACCATTGTGCCAGCCACCTGAGGAATTCCCAGACACCTACTACCAAAGATGACACGGAATGGACTCTATTAGCATCCTTTTGTATCTATCAGCCCCTTGAAACACCTAGCTTAGAATCAAAGTAACTTTACAGATATGTCACCCATCCCAAATATAACATATGCATTCAGCAAGAAAAGTAACAGCTACAAATCAATGCAAAATCCAGCAGCTTCAAAACATGATTTTAAAAACGACCAAATAATCTCAAAGGGAAAGGAGTACTTAATAAGGACTTGTAAAATGATCTAAAACAAATGTGCAAAATCTCAAACCAAAGAAATTGGGAGATGATTCATGTCGGAGATGAGACACCCGAGAAATTAACTACAGGATTCAACAGGAAGTCTGACTAAAAGAGCCCAAGCATTTTCAAAGTACAGAAGTATTCCTTTCCTGCTGCTGACAGCTATCTCTTCCTAATGCAGTAATCACTCTCAACACTGGATTTAGCATGTAATATGGCTTTTACGCATCTTAAAGCTACTTTCCATTTGCTGTGTGGGTCAGAGACAGTGAAATTCTTTTCAGATTCAGACTGAAAGCTGCGAACTGTGAGAAAGACAGCACCCTCATACTGGGCTTGTCGTTCTTCATCTATTTAGTGGCAGAACTCCAAGTTATTGGGGTACTGTACTTCACATGTCCTCGTTGCCATAGCAGAAGGAAAACATGCTCCGTCTCCAGGTAAACAGAAACAGTAATTCTTAAAATACAATTTTTGTTTCACGTTTCAGCTCATTTTAAAAATTCTTGGCTACAACAGGACAAATTGGTTTCCAGAATGGCTGCATTTCTGTAAACTTAACCTTTATTAGAATACTTACTTGAAATTATCTCAGTATTCTAATGCAAACATTTTGTTTGCATAGTAACATAAAGCAGAGGCACCACCATGTGATCAGATTTTGGCTTGTTTTGTTTATCTTATACACGCTTTTATTCAAGGTACAGCTGGAATGACAGACAAACCACAGCTTGCTATGAGGATGATGATTTCAAAAAGTTTTGAACAGCCTGCTCTCTACAACAAAATTAGGTTTTTTCCGTAACCGTTTCTATGGCTTATAAACAGGCAAAGGATGCAAAATCATAGAATCATAGAATAGTTAGGGTTGGAAAGGACCTTAAGATCATCCAGTTCCAACCCCCCTGCCATGGGCAGG
>JAVHNF010067715.1:4499-19801 GCA_034783455.1 Micropsitta finschii | reverse complement strand
AATTCTTCTTTCAGTCAATTACCAGTGGAAAAAGTAAACGTTACCTTCAATTAAAATCAAGCAGAAACTCACACAGATAGCCAATGATGCCTCTTCTCTAACAGCTCAGCAAAGAAAGCCAGCAGTCAACTGCAAACTGACTTCATTTAGCTCTACGTTTCCTCGATGTATGGCAAGCTGGAAATTCCAGCTCCCGTGTTCCATTTTGCATTCTGAAACATAATTTCCAAGTCAGAAGATACAATCTGCACGACAACTTTTACAAACTTTTATCAGGGTGAAGTGAATTGTACTTCAAGTAGCTGGCAAGTGGGGAACAAAGACTGCCAACTCCAGAGGTGACCATTAAACAAGCCATTGCGTGAATGACCCCAGCTTTTACTTGTTCACTGTTTACTAAGGTTACTAAAGGGAATCACCAAGACAGGAGCACAGGCAGCTGGACAATCCTTTCTGGCTTCCCAGGGAAACAATGCAGGGGGTCTCACGCAACCACCAAGCCAGCAGCCAAGTGATAATACATTAGCCAGGCAAAGCTCCCAGCAGATGTTTCAAGCCCAGCAAAGAACCAGGCTTTTCCGTTTGAGCATTTTATGGGTTTTTTTTTTCATCACAACATTTCAAAGGCAATTTTTACCAATTCTTGCACTCAGAACAAAACACTAGCTTTGATGTAGTACTGCACTGTGAAAAGAAAAATGATCACAGCATGCTTTTGTAGACCAACTCCATTGTATGGCCAGATCTACAACTTAACCCACCTCTTTGACCACGTAACTTCTCACTTGTGCCTCAGTTAAAAACCTGCACAAATAGCACAAGTTATATGGGAGGCAATGACAGGAAGAAGCTGAATTATTAATTGCACATATATCCACTCTAATCAGTAGCCCACACGATACAGGCAAGAAGCTCCATCAGCCTCCACAGGCTTATCTATGAAGTATATTTTATTTCTGATCCTTCTCTTGGGCACTTCAGTATTTTAAGGAATATACAAATGTGGCACAGATCCCTATCACAGAAAAAACATTAAGAAACACGCACTTGACCATTAAAACTACTTCTCTCTTATTCAGTTCTTGCATTTAAAAACCTGTAAGAGATTTAACGTGTATCATAAAACAATATAGGATAGGGCAATGAAAGATAATTACCATTACAAACCACATCCCTCACCCTCTAACAGTCTAGCAGGTATTAGCTTACACATGCACAAAACAAAAAATACCATACTTAATGTGTAATTTCCGTAAATATTACCAGTAATATGATTATTGCTGCATCTTACAATTTATTAACTCTTTTATCTTTCAAGACTTAATCTATTATAATTCAATAAAAAATTTAATAGAATATTTAATTTGTCCTTCCAAGTAATTGTGTCTTTCCAAATGCAAAAAGACCTGGCTAAGATACTTTGCAGTACAGCCCTCTGATAGTGTAAGTAGATAATTCCCTCAGGGTACAGACATCAAATCTACCCAATGCTCTTTCACCTCTTGTTTACCTGTTGCTCCAGACAACCATTAGACCAATGAGAGCATGAGCTAAGGTATTTAAAATCATTTGTAAGAGGGTATCAAGCAACAGCTACAGTTGCTTCCTGAGAAAAAAAGAATGATTTATGGAAAAGGAGCTCACTTTCATTCTTTACTATGTTCAGGAAATACAGATTAACTGACAAATTTGAGCTGCTGCAGGAAGAACACGAGAGCTTTTTCTACCAAAAGCTAACTCATTTTTTATTACGTATATTACACAGACACAAATGATTTTGAATTACTTCTTCATGGCTTTCCACGCGTATAGCTGAACCCTGTACTACCTTGCAAGTTACTGTGGCCACACAAGCCTATATTAGACAGTAACCACTATAAAATGTCATCAAAAATAGGTTTGGCAGGTATTGTATTCCTCCCACCTCCCTCATCCCCTGTCTTTAAATAAAACCAAAAAATCCCATAACCTTGCACAAACATGGAGCAGTGGTCAATTCTGGAGTTTTATTAGGTATATTATGTAAAACCTGCAGGTCAGCTCTAGACTCAGTCTAACTTACCAAAAAAAGCTACTTGTGGTCGATAGCTGGCAAATCTAAGTCCTCTGGTTTTAAAAGTCTACAACAGATCAAATAGCTGACCAACTCTGACAGAGGGCAAATCCAAGTGAAAAAATATGAAAAACAGATAAAGCGTTCCACTTTGTAACTGGAGAGGTTAAGAGCAAACCAATAAAACAGTTTTCTTCCCCCTGCATAAGAGCACCCCAACACTTTAGTTCACAGCTATTCCTGGCAGGGAAGGGTGGCATTTATAATGTCAGAAGTATCTACTTCACAAGAAAATCCTCGGCTGAGGAACAGAAATTAAGGTCTCTGTGCTGAAGAACAGTTACACAAAGACAGAACTTGTAGAGTGTTTAATCGAGTATCTGAAAATCTCTGCCGCTGGCATTGAACCAAAATCACTCCCTGAGAACAGTGAAAGCTCTTCAAGTTATTGATACACACTGCAAACAGATCCTGTACGCACAGTTCTAAAAGATGTTGAATTTCCAAGGTTCTAAAAGCTTTGCCGCGTTCACTATGTTCAAGATAAAGTCTTTTCTCAGCCTACTTACAGTACCTCACATTTCCCTTCTGTGGGATACATCCATGGAACTTCTAATGGCTTTTCTACCCCCAACAAGACAATTTTCTCATCAGGTTAACAACTCAAAAGAAACACAAGAGATATGCAAGGAACAAAATTCAAACAGACTGTTCAACACGCTACAAAAACCACCGACCATCACTAGCATAGCAATCATGACAGAACACTTGTGCTAACTCATATTATCCTGAAGAGTCCAAACATGATTGTTAGAGGCCTTAAGCAAAGTACCCAACTTGTAAAGTTTCAGTGAAAGCTTTGTATTTGTGAGCATCCTTTACAAAATAACTCTTTGTTTCAGAACAGAATTTATTAACCCCAAACAATTCCTCCTTTTCTAGTTATAATTTATGCTGCACATGAACGTGAATCTCAGTGGGTAATATTACGGCATGGTTGGTTGTGTATTGTTTTTCTTTTTAACCAAAGCTGCTTTTTTATCTTTTCAAATATCTTTATATTATGACAGCCATCACCTGTAAAACAACAGAACTACGAAACTACTTTATCCCTTTTCTTACTAGCACTTTACATGGTGTCAAACTTCAGCAGGCCCCATGCTAAAAACCCTAAAAGCAAACTTACTGAAGCCAGTAAGTCTCCACCTAGAATCAGTTGCAAGATCAGCTTATGGATTTTATCTACTCTAAAAAGAACTGAAAAGAAAAACAAGAGAGACTTATCTTTATTTCCCTACCATGCACGTTATTCTGGCTAAACAGTACTTGTATGAGAGACGGTGAACAGTGCCTACAGACAAATCTATGTCACTATGGTATTTTTTTTAATAATGATAAAGATAAATTGCTATTATCAATTGCAGAAACTCTGCCAAGCCTTTGTGTCTGCGCAACTGCCTCAGGCTTTTTCAATATTTTTCCAAGACAAATATGAAAGGAAAAACAAACACGCTTGCAAATAACATTTAAAATGTTCTACCCACTTAATTGGAAAACTCCGTTCTTCAGAGGACCTGAAATTCTGCAGGGCTGCCTTTGTCTCAGGAATACATGACACTTTGAAGCATACTTACACATCAGCAAATATCACGTGGTTATAACTTTAAAAGCCACATAAATTGCAGTTTTCTAATGAGTTACACGTACAGGCTGGCTGCTTTCCAAGGTAATTTTAGTAGCAAGAATAGGTGTGTTACCTGGAAGGCTTCAAAGCAAAGGAGGGAAAATGCAGCAGTCCTGCAGAGAATTTACAAACATCTCACCCCCACAAACAGTTTATTTGCATTTGTTCCATTTCTGGACATGAAATCCTGCTCCCGATCTGCTGTGTTCTGGTGGAGATGGAACACCTAAAGTGATATAGTCAAAACCCACACATTGACAAACTACTGTCCCACTACTAACTAGTAGTATTTCTGCTTCAAGACTTTACAGCAGGAGATGAAGTTCTGCTGTGCTTTTCAGAGCCTTCTAGAGAACAGTCTTCAAATCTCAATTGCATAGCTCACCAGCAGCATCAGTCCACTGTGTATCCGGATATTTATAAGATTACAGTTCTTAACACTGGTTTGTAATGTACCTTTAACCCCGTCTTCAGCTCCACAATACATTCTTTCCACCAGTTGTAAAGAGAAGCTTATCTTCTGACAGAACCCCAAAGGGGTGTCCTGGGGCTTCAAGTCAATCCAGGTCTTCAAAGCCATTTCTAACAGAGCACTGCATTTCACCGTGTAAAAACCTCCTTCACACATCTGCCTGGTGCTGTGCACAGAAGCAAGCTTTGCTGGGAAGACACACAGCTGAGTTAGATGATGTGTACTCGAGCTAATAAAGCTCTGTGTCTCAGCAGGGATTCTCAGCCCATGCACAGCAGCAGGCTGATGCAGATATGTTGCTTCTGGTTCCAGGGCTACTGAATCCAATTCTATAAAACAAACAACATTTTTCTTTAAACTTCAGTGTTCTCAAAGCCAGAAAATGTTTTACCAATATAGTATAATAAAGCAACTCATGTTTCTTGTTAAAGTTCAATAGCTTTGGTCCCTCAAACACACAGGAAGACATGAACAAACACTTTTGATTCTTACTTTCAGAGTGTTTTGCATTTAGATGCAAAGGACCCAGTGCTACTGACAAATGAATAACAAAATGTTTTTCATGAACATTTAGCAAGGTCACTTTAGCCTATAACAAATTACCAGTGTAAGAAGCTAAATAAAGTAATTCAATGCTGAAGCAACTGGGGAAGTTATCTGCCAGGGCTTATGCAATATTTTACTCAGCTGCCAGAAGAGAAATGGAAAAAAGCAACATCTAAAACTAAGATTTGGGTTTTTTAGCTTTGTATTATGTAAAACAGTAGCACATTTGAAACAGAACCTCAGTTTCTAATAAAGTTTGCCAGAACTTAAAGGAGCTTATAAGAAAATAGAAGTGGTTTAACAGGTATTGGATTTCCCATCACAGAGGCCAAGTCAATATTACAGTAAGAATGAGTTTTAAGTCAGCTGCAAATACATTTGTCTGTGGCCAATTCATTAGATAAACATGTTGTGGCAGACACATGAATGCTAGGCAATACAAGAATAAAATATCCATGAAATAATTACAGGACAACAAGTGACCTAGTCAGGGAAATAAGCCATTATGGCTATTCAGGGACTACTAGATTTTACACCTGAGCAATGATCTAGGTTAATAACAGTTGTCAAGCAAAAACAAGGGGGAGGAAAGAAGGAAAACCTCACAAGAGCTATAGATAAACAGGCGCATTTGGGGCAGCTGACCACTTCCAGTCTCCAGCTCAGCAGAGCTAATGTTGTTACAAACATATTTCTGATTAGCATACTAACATATCACAGAAAGAAAAGCTAGAAGAGCTTATCTTCAAGCTGTAAAATACACTCATTAATAAGCTAAGTACCTGAACAACTGGCTGAGGATATATTAGAAAGCACACACATCTTTCTAGTTTAGAAGAATTCCCAAATGCAATCACAGCTCCTGAAATGCCTTTGATGAGTTCATTGCAATGGTCACTGTGGAAGCAGTATTTTTATTGGGGAAATTTTAAATCATGGATGTGTCAAAAACAGATGCTGATGACATTCTGCTTCCCTCCCCTTATCATCAGTTTGACGTTTCTCCTTGTGTCTTATGCAGGTAAATGCACTGCTTAAACTCTCAGTACTCCCAAATAACCAAAGGACAGTACATCTTTACATTCAACCTATACAGCCTCAAAAAAATTAGTCCACTTTTGGCATGGCTGCAGGGCATGCTGAAGTTAAGAGAAAACATCACAAGCACATTTACAAAGCTGAATACAGAAGTGCTAGCATTAAAAATAACAGCATTGACTGAACCATTCTTATGTCCCAGAGCTAAGTGACATTTTTCTGAGGTCTGTTCCACCTGAGCATGGAACAGGCAGCTATCTTACCCTATACTGAGATGTTAAGCTCTGAAATATTTTTTGTTGCCAGCATGACCATCAAGCAAACAGCTTGATAAACAAGAGTAAAAGTAGTGATGGCAAATAATGCAACACAAGGATCAAAGAACTGATATTAGAGTATTATTTGAAGTCTATTAAGGGTACTCATGCTACCATAAGCAAATACTAACAAAAGCATGGGAACTATTTAGAAATCATAGCTACGATATCTTCACCAAAGCAAGAGACAGTAAAATTGCTCTCTTACTAAAACCTTATGAATTAATTAACTGGCAGTTGGGTCAACTTGCCATTTTTTCCCAGAGGAATAAAACCAAGAAAGCATGTAGGGATGCTGCTTTCCAAGCTCATGGGCAGAATGAATAGCATATGAATTTCTACTTTGGTGGAGGCACCTAATTGAGAAACACTCCTGTATACCTTAACTCATCCTGAGCAGACCCTTAAACCTAATTCTCCACAACAGCACTAAAATAGGAGCCCCAGTGGCAAGCAAGGGAAGGGTCCTGCCCTTCAGAGTTCTGATATCTCCACTTAGCACATCCACGCTGCGCAATGACTGAGACAGTGACACTTCTGGAAACGTTAAGCTGTGATTGTTAAGTTAAAAGCAAGGTTTTAAGTTTAAAACTTAAAAAAGTGCAGACACTTCTTTGGAGTGCTTCTACTCTTAACACAAATATGATTTCTTGTACGCACTTTGATCTGAATTTATACAAGAGCATTGTCTTCCCATGAGGGTAGCTCTTAATATGTAGATGGTCTTAAAAGCTCTCTACAGAAATACACAGAGAAATATATTGTTTTATTTAAAGATTACTAATACAGTTTTCATGGCTTAAATAGAAGATCAATGTTTGCAACTTCTACTGTGGTATCTACAAACGTGTTGTGAGAAAAATACTCTTATATAGTATCAGTTATATACTTGGATTAACACAAAGAATCTAGATTAAGCCCATAATTTCTCAAGGCTAAAACATATCATTTTTAATCTTACATAAAGCTGACTAACACTCAGCACTTTCTTCTCACACCAATGATTTTCACTGCTCCTGCTGTTGTTGCAGGTTAACAACCAGAGAGAAGGGACAGAAAGAGCCTAAACAACGCAGCAGTGGGAATAAAGGAACTTACTGTGTCGAACTAGAAACCTGTATTACAGCCAAGCAAGGCAAAACAACATGCCTTCTAACAAAGACAGTTTGAAGCCAATTACAGCCAGCAGACGAATGTCCTGACTCAGGCATGTATCAGCCGGAGTTTTCCATTGCCCATCTTTCCCAAGAACCCTCGTCTCATTCACTGAAGGAGGGGTAAACCTGGTTATTAAAAAGCTTTCAAAAGCACAATAAGGAGAAAATTTGAGGACATACGGATTCCTGCTGAGCCCTGAGTTTTCAACAACAGCCAAGATTTATTATATCAACAGGGTTTTTTTCCAATCTAGATACAAGATACAACGTGTGTTTCCTTCCCAATTCAGCCACAGCTGAACATTTTATTGAACCACTACTGTAAGAAAAGCAGCTTTCACTACCAGTTTTTTAAAAGACCTCTCTTTTGGTATCAAACAGATACATTATTAAAGTAATGCTGGTAAGAGGAATCAATCGTTGGACTATGTGATGTTGAGGATTGCTGAGCAATTAAAGCTGCTTACTAATTTTGCTGTATTGATGAGCACATGGAAAAAATATACTGAAGACAAATGTCCGTGAAACTGTTCTTTAAGTCTTCATTTTCCCTCTGCCCTGGATTTGAATACATCAAGAAATGTAAACAACCTTCTACATCAATAGTTACGAATAGAAATTTTATAGGCAATGCATGGAGTTAACTCAGTTTGTTATTACATATATTAGACACTGCTACCCATACTACTTAATCAAAGTTCTCTTTTAATTTGTTTGTTCAACAAGCAAATTCACCCCTCAGTTTAATCCTATGACAAATAACAGTCTTTTCAAAGAGTATGCTGAGATAAAATAAACCACAGTAATTCTGTTTGGAAGCAATGGCTGCTCAAATAGCACACACATAGCCCTGCGCTAGTCCCAGCATGTGCTGCTCTTTGATATATTCCCATTAGGCAAAGGATGTGGAGGTAAAGCTGCAGTTGGTGCTTTCAAAGAGTAACACTAGGAGCTAAAAAAAAAATACCCAAAACATCAAAGTATCATGTTTTTATTATGGAAAAACCCATTTTTTAAGTTTCTAACAATATCAGATGAACCTGCCCATTGGTTTCCTTGCAGAACGCAAAACTTTCTCTAGACAGACTACAGTATTTATATTCAAGTAATCTTCATTATTTACATAAGCCATTTCTAAAGCCTCTCCTTGTAAATCACATCTTGATTCCAGTATTTGCTTTTATTTCATCTTTTTAGTTTAGCTTTTTAAATGAAACTTGCTCTATAGAAACATCAGCAATTATGCTTGGGGGAATGGGGTAAGAGTTCACACAAAGCTCTCTCACTGCACAGGCAGTGATGACAGGATTTGTTAAATATGCATTTTCTCACCTTAAAGGTATCTCCCTGGAACAGCCTGCACACAAGGAGAAGTAGTAATGGTCTCTTGGCAGCATATATAAGCTGCCATTATGTGATGAAACATTAAACCACAAGCAGCTTCCAGAGCGAGCACGTTTCTTCCAGTGTTTTAGCTCAAATACTGAGGACAAAAGAATTGAAGTGATTGTAAGAACTGCCTTTAAGTCAGCTTTCACCTCTTTTGTATAAATATCACAATAACATTACTGTGTTTCTGGAGTAAGGTTTTTGTTGTTTGGGGTTGGGTTTTTTTCCCCAAATCTTTGAAAGAAAAGATTAAATTGAAAAGAAATTAGCTGCCTTCTGCTTCATAGCAGCAAAGTAGTACAGACTTTTTTAAATCCCGGATCAAAACTACTTTATGCAATTTGGAGTTTACCAAGCCTAGTACCGATCCATCAAAGAAGGATTTCCTTCACTTCATTTTGGGCATTTACATAAGAAACTTAAATTGGGTCATTGGAATTATTCCCCCTCAGTCCCCATCTCATTTCGCCCCATTCAGTAGGCTGATCCTATAATCTAACTTCACAAAAGAAAACTCTACTTTCTCTTCCTAGGAAGCAGCAAATATATACACACGGCTTATTTTCATGGAGGCTTGATCTACAGGGGGTTAATACTTTAGAACTCCTGAGTAAAATTTGCCATCACAGTAGGAAAAACTGAAGAGACATTTAACCTCGGGGATGCCTCCCTCTCCTCACATTTTTGTGACTTTAGAACCCACCAAAAACTACTATAAGGGCAGTATTTTTTTTCAAGTTTTTCTTCTGAGAAAAGGAAGGGAAGGACCAAGGTAGATGGAAGAGTTTTCTGTTATGAATAAAGGTCTTCCTCCAACAACATACAATTACTGCTGCACATCCACACAGCTTAGAGTTTTGCACAGTTTCAGCAAATAATGAAGTTTAGCCCCTTCAGGCTGTTTTAGAGATCAGTTCAAGACCCAGGTTACGAGGCTCACTAGCATTTATGTATGAAGAGAGTAAGAAGTGAGGGTGAAAAATGCCATTTTTCTTTTTACTTGCAGAAGTGACTAAACACGTGCAGAGTCCCAACAAACTTCAGCAATGAGAAAGCCTGCAAGATGAAGTGCTTCTGCAGCACAGCTCCCTCTTCAGTTTTCTCTCAGTTTGTTCCTGCTAACACGTACAAAAGAATACACCTCATCAATGCCACCAGAAGATAACTGGAAAAACTGTGTCAGACTGTATCTTAGTTCTCACGGGGTTATCCCCCTCAAAACTTAAAGCCAGATGATAGCATTTGATCATGTAATCAAATGTTTATGGAAGGCTATTCAATTCAGTTCACTTAGCCAACAATAGTTTGGCTAGAACAACATTCCAGAAGGTTACCCTATTTGAAAATCCTAGCATGCAGATATCTAACATCTCCCTCTATTCTGCTATTGACCCATATTTTGATTTAATAATTTTGCTTCCATAAAGATAATTTAGTTTTCATTTAGATAAACTGGACACAGGTAACCATGTATCATGAACAGCAAAGTAAAACACATCACAAACATTACTGAATTTGATCAACCAAACTTATTTTCCATATAATCACATGTATTCAAAGTCCATCCCAGGCCAGACGCACACTGGCCAAGCATCACCTTGACCACCAGAATCTTCCCTTAGATGGTTTGATTTTTATAAGATATTATAAATTAAAAGAAGCAATCTACAGATAATTAACACACCAGACACAAGGATTCCTCACTCAGTATGCTATGAGGCTAATCTATTACTCTCTAATAGTCCCAAGGATATAACTATCACCAATGCCACGAGTATCCCAACCTCCTTCCACAGACACACACTCTTCACATACGCAATGCATTACCAATAGGATACCAGTCCTTAATAACAGACTATTTAATACAATCATTAAAGTGGTAACATTTTAAGTGCCACTTTGATTCCAAAAAATTTTCTTCCTTTTGTCATGATAACTATATTCAATGGATAGTTCCCCTCCAGACTCAGGAACAGCCACGTTTGCTTCCAGTCAAATTATTCCCAATTTAAATGAGTAAACAGAGACCAAGATAGGAAATTTACTTTGCCTAGTGTATCCAGGGACTTGCTGAGTGTGCATCTAGTTCACAAGAATTTGGCCTTTCCAACAACTACTTTTACCAGTTTGTACATTCAGAGACAGAAACACAGGAACAGGATTGTAAAAATCAAACACAGCAGCAAGTTTTGGCTTAGGGTTCCTATACAGTGGAACAAACAGCTGAAGAGCAAATACTAGTATTTAGATGTATTGTTACTTCAAAACAATCTAAGAATTTACAGTTTACATTGGAAATGTATAAATACAACTAAATCAAAACTGAGCAGCAATAGAATTATAGAATAGTTAGGGTTGGAAAGGACCCTTTTGATAGGGATCATCAAGTTCTTAAAAATCCCCTTCATCTTAGGAAGAGGAACTAAGCCAGAATTGCCACAGTCGAGGAAATTGCCACTTTCTCTCTGCATTTGCAAGTTCCTCTGACATAATGCACATTAAGGCAAGGCAAATTTCTCTAATTATATTTAGGTAGGAGGGTGAGTGGAGGTAGGTTTATTTTTTTATTATTATTATTTTACTTCAATCTTATTTTGGAATTCAGGTTTCAGCTCATTCTTCAGACTTCTTTTCACGTATCCCAAACTTGGTTCATATGTAGTAATCCAACTAAAAATGATGCTATTAGTGACATGGGAAGAGCATAGCTAATAAGTCAGCTTAAATTCTCTACAAAACAAGCTCCTTTTCCATAAAGGATACAGAAGTTTAACTGTGGAATTTTCAACATTAGGAGGACTGCTCTGCTTTATGAGGAAGACAGGTAGGTATGCTTCTAACTAAAGAGTAAGTGACATTCTTTGTTCAAGGCTCTCCATTTGGTTGTTTATAAGTTTGGAGAAAGGAAACGGTTAGTAGAAAGTAGTATATATTTACATAAACCAAAGATACTACCAATGTGCAGATCAAAACTGAATTAACCTCTGTAGGCGATTTTATTTCTAAGCATTTAAGCTTTGTTATCCAGCATGTTAATCATTTAGAATTTAAATGATCTCATTAGGTTCACTAGGGAGATCGCATGCTTTTTCAAAAGACTCAGGTCTTGTTAATAATACAGTTTATCTGAACCCTGGAAGGGGGTAGGGAAAGAAGGGGAAAAGAGGACAGGCCTTAATTCACTGCAAGGAGCATTCAGATAGTTTGGCAATCAGATCATACAAACATTTATGGAATAAGATATTCCAAGAAGTGCTGCCAAGCTCTTCCAGGGTTTGCAATGCTTCAGATGCATTGAATTGTTATGCTAAACTTTAGTTGCAATAGAAGAACATATTCATTGTGGATATTTCTACAACAGAAGCAAGCAGTGTCTTACAGGTACTAGAAAAACCCAGAGTCTTGATTTTCCTTTCCTTGAAATAAAAGCTACATTGCAGAGCTTTAAGCACATCCAAGTGTCTGGTCAGACTAGTAACAGTAAATTTTTTCATAGTAAATAAAGTATTTATGGATTCCATAGAACTTATTTTATGAGTGGAAATGACTCCAGGTTGGTCAAGGACTGTGGTGTTTCATCAGCCTTTTACATCTCTTACACTGGACAGTATTTCTTGGTTCTCCAATAAAAAGGAACTAATCATGTAAGTTTTTGAACCAGAAAAGAGCTGCTTTTACCACTGTAGAAGATGGCAGGTGGCATTTCACAGAACAAGTTATAGGAAGGTCTGTATCCAGTAGTAAAAGTGTGCATCAGCATGAACTGAAAACTGCAAGTCAGAGGCTATGAAACCATAACTAATTCCCTCATTAACTTTCCATCCATACAAGACCTTTGCAATCATCAATAG
Source organism: Micropsitta finschii (assembly GCA_034783455.1). Taxonomy (NCBI): domain Eukaryota; kingdom Metazoa; phylum Chordata; class Aves; order Psittaciformes; family Psittacidae; genus Micropsitta; species Micropsitta finschii. The sequence goes on along the minus strand of JAVHNF010067715.1, from coordinate 7,294 downwards.
ACATCTGCTAAAATAAAACACCCTACTTCCCACCACCTCTTCCCTCACACAATACAGCTCTGACTAACATCCGTTTTCTTTGGAAGTGTATTCCTTGCTTCCTGTCTTTGCCATGGGATATAAAGAGAGCTTAGAGAAAAGAGAGCATCTGCCCTTATGGAAAACAGCAGAATAACTTCAACACTGAAAATATACCTTTGCAAAGTCCACTTCACACTGGGCAGGAAAAAGCTACCTGCTTGTCTTAAAGGAAGAATTAGGAAAAAAAAAAAGAAAAAGGGGAAAAAAAGACCCAACTATGGACTTAAAAAGGAATCAAGAAGGAAATGAGTCATGGGGAAAATTTCAGGGAAATTTCACATGAAAAGGAAACCCATGAGCAATGTCATCAAATTTTCCATGCTCAGTCTGCCCCCCACACACACACCCTTTCTTTTTTCTTTCCTGGAGGCTTGATGGAAGAGGACAGGCCTCAAAATACTTTAATTTATCCTGCTATTTGAGGCAGAACAAAACAGAGAATAGAGCACAGTATGCTCTGACGCCCTCGAGATTTGTCTGTTGCATCTTTTTATTCATGAAATCAAAAAAAAAAATAAATGTATTGCATCAAGAACTGGCAACTACAAGCATTGAAAAACTATGAATCAGATTGCCAAAAGAACAGGCACATTCACTAACCATTCCACTTCCAGTTTTCAGACGTGCTGTCAGGAAATGAATGGTTTCTTTCTTGCCCAACATCAAATGGGCAGGTGGAAAATTCCCAAGCACGTTCTTCTCATGACTATGCTCTCAATCAGTTGGGAAGCAAATGTTTCAAAGTCTCAGCAAGGTCATCTGGATTTAATGTCTTAGTTCTCTCCCTGACACTCTGAGCCAGCCTTCTATCTTTGCTTCTGCACTAGAGAAACCAAACACTTAGGATTGTTCAGATGCAGAAGGGGAAAAAAGATCCCTATAGATGAAGAGAGGTTCTGCTATCAGTTGGCTTTACTTAAGCAAAATATCTTCTTTCGTCTGTGAATATCTGAAGTCATCACCTAATTAAAGGAAGAAAAGGAAGCTGCTTTGCTGTTCCAGGTCAATGTACTTTTTTATGGACAGCACAGTAGTTCAGGGAACAGATGGAGACACCAGCTGGAAGCACTGAAGGACACTGATCTGAGCTTCTCAGAAGACTAAGGCACAGTGCTCCGCTTGATACATTTACCTGTTCACACTCTAAAAAGCATTCAGATTCAGTCTTGATTCTGAACAAGGCTCAAGAAAAGGCTTTCTCAAGAAGAGTCTACCACAAATAGAGTCCGCAGGGTAATTTGTTTGAATGAATTCAGAACAAGAAAAATAGAGCCTCATGCAAAACATTTGTTTCCAGGAGGCTCACAAAGGGATTCTGCTACTGAAATGACATCGTGTTTGTCTCTAGAACAAGTGCGGTTTTCCAAGAGTCTTCCAATGAGACATTGCCTGGAGCTTATGAATCAAATTTTCTATCTTCTGCACTCTCCAAAATAAATAAATTTATAAAAAAATAAAAACAAACAAACAAAACAAAAAAAAAAAAAAAAAAAAAAAAAAAAAAACCAATAAAAACCCAAACCCACAACAGAAACTTTATAAGCAATCAAAATAGAGGCAGAAGCACAGGAACTGAGAAGCTCTTTTCTTACACAGACATGGTCCTCAGATTCCAGACTACGTCTGAGTTTGGGTGGCTATTCCCTCTGGTTTGAGAATTCCAGTCTGACAGTCACTGAAGAGGAAATACTTCATAGATACTTGCCCTCTGGAGAATGTTCACAATTAGGATCCTCAAGAACATTGTAAGGAGGTCACAAGTCCCACCACAACTCACATGGGTAGAAATGGTTTCAAGGAATGATCTGTTAGCTCTCTGAGTCTGTCATGGCACAGTTCATACAGTCATTACATTACACAGACCGATTGTGTAGATCTGACACGTCAAAAGGCAGTGATCTCATAGAGTTTGAATGCATCAACCAAGGCAGCAGAACTTCCTCACTCTAGTAAATCCACTGATGAAGAAATTATTCTTTCCTATCACACGTATGAACACGATTAAGTTCAATGCCTTGATGATAAAAAACACCTTTGGGGGGGGGAAATTATTTTTAAACTCTCACAATAGTGAATTCATTGTAACCCCAAGAACTTCAACTAAGAAACACCTTAGGTTGTAACAACTTGAAAACTGAGAAACAACTTGAAAACTAAGAACACAGCAGCACATGTGATTCAAGACAGACAAGCTGCAGCCAGCCACCAACACTGAAAGAACTCATGGGCCAACTGACAGTTTGTGGGTTAGGGTCAAAGGGAGAACTGTGATGGGGGACAGTACTGTAGGGATTTGCTACAGGCCACCTGATCAGGAGGACTGTGTGGATGAAGCACTCTATAAACAGATAGGAACAGCCTCACACTCACAGGGCTCTTGTCATCGTGGGGAACTTCAACCACCCTGACATCTGTTGGAGCGATGGTACGGCCTGGCACAAGCAATCCAGGAGGTTCCTCCAGTGTGTGGAAGACAACTTCCTTCTGCAAGTGACAGAGGAGCCGACAAGGAGAGGTGCCAGGCTTGACCTCGTGCTCACCAACAGGGAGGGGCTGGTGGGGAATGCGATGCTGCATGGCAGCCTTGGATGCAGCGATCATGAGACAGTAGAGCTTGAGATCCTCAGGACAGTGAGAAGGGCACACAGCAAGCTCACTGCCCTAGACTTCAAGAGAGCAGACTGTGACCTCTCCAGGAACCTCCTCAGCTATGT
>JAVHNF010067712.1:0-18580 GCA_034783455.1 Micropsitta finschii | reverse complement strand
AGAGGTTGGAGGGACACACAGCAGGTCCCACCTCACCACAGCTGGACCTGTGATATCCAAAAGGCTTTGGAATTTCTTTCTGGCATGAACCTGACTGAAAGAGTCATGTTCAGATTACAATACACATCTGTGGCATCAGGGGTATTTGTTTCCACATTTCCAAGATAGGCTTATATGTTATGGAAGGGAATATAAACCAGGAACAAAACCTAGGTCAAGTCCACCGTTTTCTCCCCTTGCTAGTCCTAGGTCTGTAGTGAGCAGCCTGGGAACTCACAGAGTTAGTGAGGAGAAACGTCTTCTTAAAATTATCTAAGGAATTAGAGTCACGAAAGGAAACGAAGTGGGTTAGGTCTGATGGGCAACTTAGATCCCACACAAGATGATTTTAGGCACAGAAATCCCCCTCCTTTGGAGTAAGGGAAGAGGAAGCCAAGGGAATACCAGCGTTTTCTGCTCCTCAAGTCCCTGTGTACATGGTCACCCCATTAGAAAGCACCTCTCCAAACTGCCTGCAGCATTGCCAAAGATGGCCCAAATGTCTGATGCTCAGAGAACTCCTCCCCACACCATTACCCTGCTCAAGGCACCTTTTTAAACACTCAGCATGAATTGGAGGCATCAACAGAGCAGTTTCACCACAGACATGTCCCAGAGGGACAGTGGCTCTGCTTTCCCACAGGTGGGAAGCTGAGGAACCGTTCTGCCCCAGCTTTGCATCCCTCTGGGCAAGTCTCCTTTGGCCAAGCAGTCCAGGAAGCTGGAGGAAGGTAAAGGCAGCTTTTTCCATTAAAGAAATCCCTCCTCACATTGCACTCAAAGCGTTCCACAGCCCTGGAGCCAGGAAGCACACCCCAAGCAGGGCAGTCTGGAATTAATACTAGAGGGTCAGAAGGGAAAGAATTGTGCGCTATTGCCAAAACCTGATGATTTGACAGTGGGATGCAGCAGAGAATTGACATTTCAAGCCCATTTTCTTGCAGCACTACCAGTGTTCACTGGAAAGGGAGAGCCATCAGATCAACTGCCTGCTGTTGCCATGAGAAAACTAGCTGAAAATGTCCTTCATCTGAAAGGCCATCCGGCCGCACCAGGATCATCCATCTTTACTTTCAAAATCCCTCCGGATGGAGGGTTTAGATGTGCTCTGCCTGGTGGCATCGAGAAGCTGGAGGTTTAGCTCTCTTTTAAATAAGCAACCGTTACACCCCCTCCAGCTAAATCCCAACACCACCTTGGCAGTGTCTGTGAGGAGACCTTTGGAAAAGACAGAGCACAACGCACTGCCAAAGCCGGAGGGAGAGGGGAGATATGCTGCTGGTTCTCTGAAAACCCTTGGCACATCTTTGGTTACGGGTTGAAAAGGGAAGTGGTGGAAGGTTTGGCCACCTGATTCTTTAAGAGGTTAACTCAGGAGAGAAGGGGAAGGAGGGGACTGGGCTGTGGTTAATCCGACCATTCGTCCTCATCGAACTCGGAAGAGTCGTCCTCAGAGTCGCTGTACTCCACAGCGATGCGGCGCGATAGGATCGTGGCCACATCATTGCCCACAACGTCCCGCTTCTCCTGCTCCCGCTGCTCCTCCACCTTGCGAAGCTGGAAGCCTGTTGGGAAAGAAGGCAACGGAGGGGATCATGCAAAAGCTTTGGTCACACAGAGATCTCCAAAGCAGCCATCCCTGTGACACAACCCTCTGGGCAAGGCAGCCTGTCTTGGACACGCTGTGGGATAACGCTGATGGTGAACGACAGGTAAGACAGGCTGGGTGGGCAGGTGGGAAGTATTTCCATGCTCCTCTGAGGGGTTATCACCACTAACCCTACCCAATCCACTCACAAAATTGGATCACGCCAATTCCAGCACTGCTGCCTCCAAAGGTGCAGGTGGAGTTGTAAAACCTAGCGAGGTGGTCAGACAAGGAAGGACCACAAGGGACAGGTTTCAAGCAGCGAGGCACTCACACCAGTGCTCATGAGATGACCCCCAGGGACTCTTCACCTGGGTATGTGAGGTTTTCCAGAGGCAAAGGAGAAAGCACTGAAACAAAACCTTACCCTGGCGAATTGCTGAAAGCAGATCACTCCTGGCATCGCTAACCGCAGGCAAGGATGACTTGGGCTTGGAGGTGGAGGTGTCTGAGGGTGGAGGGGGAGGTGGGGGGCCATCCAGGCCACCAGAAGATAGAGGGGGTGGGCCAGGAGGTGGTGGTGGTGGAGGGGGAGGCGGCGCACTCCCACTGCCCGCCTGCGGCAGCGGAGGTGGGAGCACGCTGGCATACTCGACTGCTGGAGGGGGAGATGGTGGTGGCGGGGCAGCAAACTCGGGGTGAGGAGGGAAAGAAGGGGGTGAGGGGGGGGGTGGTGTTCCCGGTGATGGGAATCCCATGGGAGGTGGTGGAGGGGGCACGCTGCCCATCAGTGGTGGTGGCGGCAGTGGCGCCGGAGGGGGAGCAAAGCCCGGCCTGGTGGTTGAGGGGGATCCAATGGGAGGAGCTGGTGGGGGGTGACTGGGGCTGACCAGGCTGGATCGTTTGGTCCCTCCAGAACCAGAACCTCTTTGGTTGTCTACAGGATAGCTGTTGGAGCACAGAGAAAGAAGGCTATTAGTTATGTAGACTGTACAATGTCAATGCTAATGCAAATCATGTGTGTTTGTTGCAGTGCAGACAAAAATATCCATGTTCCAGCTTTAAGTGGTGTTTCCAGGAGACCTCACTCCTTGGTTTTAATTCCCTTGCAGTGTTTCTCTTGGCCTACACCACCAGAACAAAGGAAGGCTTCTGCGGACTGGCAGGAATGCTATCACCCATCCCATCTTCCATGCTGGCAAGAACAGGATCCATCTCACCTCCCTGCCAAAGGCCAGGCATCAGGGCTGAGCTCAGAGCAGCCGCCTGGCTTAAGAGCTCCTGTAGCAGTGCAAGACACTACCCCTCGAAGCTGAGGTCCAACTCCTGACATCCCGAGCAGGGATGTCTACCATGATAAAGCATACAAAATATCCTGGTGGGAATGCCAGGAAAGCATACGCTCTGAGCACCTGCTGGGAACAGATCTCCACACCGGATTCCATGGCTCAGAGCTCAAGTGCGGCAGCCATGACTCTGAGCTTGCTGTGGGGAGTGAAGACGTGGAAACCCAACACGCTCTTAAGCAACGCAGGAGTGACTGAATCTCCCATTTAGGGAAGTACCAGAGAACACTACTGCCCATAAGACACTATAATATCCCATGGATGTGTAAAGGAAGTCCTAAACTGACATCTCCTTCCGCAGTAAGACAGTAACAGTGCTGATCTGAGACTGAATACTGGGGATCAAACCTCACTCCTGGAGTTCTTTATAAACAAGCACCAAAACAAAACCAGGGAAGGGAGAGCTCTGTGGCTAGGCAGAGATCTAAGCAACTGCATAAGGCAGCATCTGAAAGCTTGTTTCTGCTCTGCCCTAGAGGAACACACTGCTTGGTCTCTCCGACACATCAGAAGAGCCTTTTCTGCAGCACTGCTGCCTTTGGATAAGATGGAGACAAGCTAAAACAGTCCTGTCTACCTGACATAGCCCCTCCTGCTACTCTTGACTGTTTTACTGCCTTAGATTTACTCTTGTTCCACCCTTTGTGTCCTGAGCCACTGCTGGACCATGATTCCCCTCTCTAGAGGTGACTGGAAGCCACCATTTCATCTGACACAAAGCAGCTGCCCTGAACTTGTACCAAAGTCTCTGGGAAGAAGTCAGCTGTGTGCTCAAGTCTGTTACATTTAACTGCATCTACATCTTCAGTGCTCACGTCAAAGATAGCAGGGCAAACAGTAACAGAACACAGAGATGAAAGAAGGCTTATTTGCAAAGCTCCATCAGGAACTACAGGGTCTGGAATAACTGCAGTGAAAACCAACACAATGGAGCCAGATCGACTGGGATCCTGGTCCTACAGAACATGAAGTAAGTCTGCTCTAGTTCTCCCCAAGCCCATTCTCCCCTTCTCTAAGGGAACAAGAAGAGTGGTTGGGATTTATGGATGTGCTGCCTGTGCCTCTGTCCCTGCCTGCAATTGCACATCCCCTCAGACAGGAGCATTCTGGTTCCCATACAACACCCGTCAGGAAGTTATGCTGAACTATCTCAGCCTGTCTCATGTCATCCTTTTACACCACCTACTACTCCTCGGTGACAGAAGGGATCCCGTAGGCTTACCTAAATTCCACCGGGGGTGGAGGCAGGCTGTCATCTGGGAATGAAGGAGGTGGTGGCACAATAGAGTCAGTCTGCGGCGGTGGCGGGTAGCAGTTCACGTCCATGCTTTCGTTGGAACCGATGCTGCCGTTCTGATACACCATGTTAGAGGGGTACCTGGGTGGAAGCAAGACAAGCAAATGTGTTGGAAGAGTTCAAGGCAAAGTCTAAAGCTCATTTCCCCCCTCGCTCACAAGAGGTTTCCCTCCTGGAAGGGTTTTACAACAACCAACCATGCAGCAGTTCAACCACCAAACAGCAGTGATATTAACCACACGGATGGCTCAACCTTCAAGATGTAGAAATGAGCTTTTCCAGCAGGAATAGCTTTTCCCACCACAGTAGGACCTGCCTTTAGGTGGCACCTTAACAACCACAATAGGACACGCAAAACAAATCCTTAAAGAAACATAAGGGAAAAAAGCCTCTGTTTCTCAAAGCATCCTACATGATGCTGCATTGGTTTGCTCTGCATAATTCTTTGGCTAGAGCTTGCCCAGATGCTCTCCTGTTTTGTTTGTTGCTACCACACAGCGCAACAGCACGAGGATATAGTTCAGAGAGCAAGAAAACACTGAAATAAAAGCCATTTCTATTAACATTCTTAACAACCTGGACTTGAAGGACTCCCAGTGGCACTGGGCATCCTTAGTGTCAAAAAGAGATACTCAAAGATGCCACACAAGTAAGGCAGAGAATAGAGTATCAACAAGAACCCAAGAAACAGCAATGCCATTAAAAGCAAGGATCCAACACTATTCCTTCAGTTTCAGATGACTTTCCTGCTCAACTTTCTCTGAGCTCATTTCACTGTGGGGTGGTGAAACCACCCCGTTTCCTGGGGTTCTGGACCTCAAGTGAATTCAAAGGCACGAACATGCTTCCATGTGAAAAGAGGAGCAAGGAAATGGTGCTGTTGTGCCGCTCCATTCCTCTGCTAGAAACTAAACCTGTTCTCCTATTAAACTAAAAGCAAGTTTTATTTTTAGCTGGAAGAGTGTGATTTAAAGAGAGATTTTTCTCTTCTATGAAAGGAAGCTGCAAGGAGCGAGCAAGTGAGCAGTGCATTGTGGGGAATTCGGTCTGCTTCCAGCCTTGCTGGTGTCAAAAGTTAAATGAATTCCCAAGCCAGAAGTGCTAAAGAGAGATCTGGAGCTTGAAATACTTGGATGGGGACAGCCCCCGCTTCAAGTTGAGGGTGTGAAGAGCCATTTGGGAAATGTAACAAAGCAATCACACAATGCCACCATGATGCCACCCCGCTCCCCAGCGTAAGGCCCAGGGCACGGTGATGGGGTAGGGAGCCAAAGCTCTCAACACTTCTGTGCCCACAAGACAGGCAGCTGAGAGCAGACTTGCTACCAAAGCTGTTCCTGCCACCTTGTTCAAACCCTGCAGCTCCCTGATTTATTTAGCAAATCTCAAAATTAGCAGCCACATTTACTTTGGAGAATGTGATTAGTGGCAGTATTGATCCATAGCACACAGCTGATCTGGAGGAGCTGCAGAGCAGGGTAAACTGCATCACAATCAACCTCAGCAGGGAGCTGAACCAGAGAGCCCCACACTTGCTTACCCAGCAGGACCATGTTTGTCCTTCGACTCAACAAATTCTTGTCCCATTTTCAGCTTCTCCCACTCTTCCTTCCGGGTTTTGATTTTTCGCGGATTCACATTCCCTCGGTTCGGATTCTCCTTTTTCTCTTTCTAAGGGAGAAGGAAGCAAACAGAAGCTTAGGGAGAGGGAAGGATAAGACAAACCTGCAGCAGTTTCAAGAAGAGAATATGCTCAAAGAGGGATGGGATCTTTAATTTATTTTCCCCATCGCTGCAAGCTCCAAAGATCTCCCACACACGCAGGTTGGAGCATAAAATGAGACAGACCACATCAGATTTCCCCAGTGCAGCCTGGCCATGATGCCATCGTTATTCCCTGTCACCACCACCTTGAGGGCACAGGGAAAGCTCAGTTTCCCACAGCAATTCAGTTTCTGGCCTCTGGGTCAAGCCTGCCGAATCTCACCATCACCTTGCTGGTGCTAAGTGCTTTGGGATGCAATATGGACACTTGTCCACAAAGAAGTGGGCTTCGGCGAGCCTTACTCTGTGTGTTCTAACGTGTCCTACGTCTTTCCTTTGTTATTTCCATTGAAAAATCATCTGTTTTGATATTTAAGACTCCAGTTGCTCAAAAGCTACATAAAGTATGCTCAAACTGGTTCTTTTATGGTCTGTCAGTGCTAGTAAAACATGGGTTCAAATCCCCAGGCAAGCCAACCAGAAACTTCTATCTGGCATTTGCAGCTAAAGTGGTTTTGTTAAGCCTCCAACTTACCCCCCATTTAACATCAGGGCCTGGTTTTGTGCTCCTGAAGGGACATTCTCTCCTTTCTTTATTCTTTCACAGCAGAATGTGTCACAGCACTCAGCACACTGCAGTGCTGGGGCAGTGGGATTTGCACAGCTTCACCACTGGACAGACCCCCTCTGCAACACGGGAAGTGCAGAAAAGACTAACTTTCTCCTCTGCACTATGTTTGAGGACTACAGATTAAGCCCTTATAACCATACAAAGACCGTGGCATTTGGAAAAACAGATGAAGGGTATCTTTGTGTTCTTTAAAGCAAACCAGATAAACTCAATTCAGCAAAGTTTTTAAGGAAGCAAACCTGACTTTCAGATAGCAACTTTGAAGTCCAAGCAGTATTAACACTTCCCACCTCCTGTTCTTCCCTGACACACCTCTGTTGGCAGAGATCTCCCATTTCCTCACCCTATGTTTTCGCTTCTCTTTCATAATGTCCTTCGTGTCCTGAAGCATTTTCTCTTTCCAAAGGTCGAAGAAATAGGAGGGATCAGTGTAGAATTTAAGTGCCTCCTTGCCATCGTCCCTGGAATGGGGCGGGGGGGGGAAACCAACACACACAAATAAGGACCAAGTCACACATTTGTCTGAAGCCCAAAGAAAACACAAGGCACAAGCCCAGAGGACAGTTTAGAAGGTCAAACACACTGCTCTCACCTCCATCGCCCATCTCAGACCCACGGCCTCCCTTGTCCTGGCTCTCCCCCTTTTTTTTACACTCACACCATACCTCCATTACGCAGCACCTGAAGAGCTCAACTGCTCTGAACAATCACCAAGAGAGCAGCAGGTCTCTCACTTCAACTCCCACTTGTTTGTGTTGTATTTCTGATGTGGAAAAACAACCAACCAACCCTTCTCCAGCTCAGGAACCCTAAATCAGAGTAGCAGCGTCCTTGAAACTCAGGAGTGAGCACACACACACTCTCCTCCTTTGCAGTGCAGCCATGTCTGGCAGGAGACAGCTGCCTCCAGCTATCTGTAATTACTTTGTACCTGCTCCAAAGATATTTATGGATGTGGGCTAAGCCTCTGGATTCTGACCCCCTTTCCTTCTACTACCTACAAGATGAAATCAGAGGGAGAGTGCTCAAGAGAACTGGTTCCGCAGCCAGTGTAGGTCACATTCCATGTCTCAGACCAGGCACAGAAAGCATCTCTAGATCTATAGGAGGCTGCTGCACCCACCTGGGTGAGAGCCATTTACAGATGTATGCTCTGCAGTCTGCACTGCAGCTTTCTGGAAAGGAGCCACAGGGCTATGGAGAAACACAAGGAAAATGCATCATCTGCACAACACCTAGCATGTTTCTGCAGTGACAGCCAAGCCTTGCCCCAAGGCAGTCACAAATGTGACAGCAGGTAACCAAATCTCTCATTTTCTAGCTACGCTCATTTGTACAGCCCCAAAAGCAAAGTTTCACATAATCCAGAGAATGGGATTTCCCAGTGGATCTCAGTTTAGCAACTCCATTTCCCATTGGAAACAGTTACTTCAGGACAGGACAGGATGGGGAATGGCCTCCTTGACAGACTGGGAGGCAAAGCTCCTTCTCGGCAAGGGAATGAAGAGCTAAGGAGATGTTGCAACCATACCTGTAAGGTGAGAGGATGTTGAGAGGTGGAGGAGTATTGCAGGTCCTATAGGTTTCAAGGACAGGCACAGGGAGAGAATCCCTGTCAAAGAGCTTCTGGTCCTGAGTAGTGGAGCTTTTGAAGGCCTTCCTGGTGTTAATGCCTTGCAGGGAGACTGTAAGAAAGAGAGCAAGTGAAGAACAGCTTGACCCAGGCCAGTGACACTGCAGACCAAGCAGTGAACATCTGATTTCAGCTGGAGTTCTTGGCATTCTTTGCACTCCTTAAGGTCAGGTTCCTTTTCCCATAGATCCCTTGGGAAACCCAGCAAATCTCAGATGATGCTGTGCCAAGATACTTGAGCTGTATCGACAGAGCTCTCTTGAGAGCTGCTCCTGTGGTTTTGAACCCCCATGACCAATACTCAAGCACCACACTGCTATCACGTTGCTGGAAAGCGAGTTTCCACATGGACACTTGCTAAAGAGCAAACCTAAGCTTGGCCAGAAAGGCTGTCCACACCAGTAGCACTGTGGTTGTTCAGGAAGGGAGGGAACAGTCCCTCTTGAGTCCATGAGAAGACATCCCACCAGCCATCACAGCATCATTTTATGGCTGTGAAACAACCATGCTGATTCAAGGAGAATTTTTACAACGCTTGGTCTGCAAGGACCGTGCTCCACTCTATTACCTTCCTCCTCTTTGGGATCCAGCTGAGTGACTTTGACTTGCAAGCGGTCAACTCTCTCGACTAGAATGCTCACCCGAGAGGCAAAGGTGTTGGCTTGAGTAAACAACTCTCCAAATATGTCTTCTGCAAATTTACCTGGAAGAGCAAAGTGTCCACATTACTCTCAGGAGCCACATCAGACCATATTCAGTCTCTCAGCTTGTTTTCTTGAAGCAAGAACAAACCAACCATGCTTCTGTTCAAGTTTGTCAAGAGTCAAGCTCAACATAGAATCACAGACTGGTCTGGGTTGGAAAGGACCTTAAGATCATCCAGTTCCAACCCCTGCTACGGGCAGGAACACCTCACACTAAACCGGGTCACCCAAGGCTCTGTCCAGTCTGGCTTTGAACACTGCCAGGGATGGAGCATTCACAACCTCCTTGGGCAACCCATTCCAGCATCTCACCGCCCTTACAGTAAGGAACTTCTTCCCTATATCCAATCTAAACTTCCCCTGTTTCAGTTTGAACCCATAATATCCAGGCAGAAAACTCCCTGTTCCACCAAACCCTGACATTTCCAAGGGACCTTCAAGCAATAAAGAAGCAATCCAAGACATACTTCCAAGTCATTATTAAAGTAACTGAATAAAGAGGGCTGAGACTGGATGAGTCTTGCAGCTCCTTTAAGATTCTCTGCTCTTCTGTTTATTAGACAAGCCAATGCAGTTGGATTTGTATTGCTCTGGAGAAGCTCAAAGGCTCCCTGTCTCCAGCAGGCCTGCCTCCAGGGTAACTGCCACTATTTACAAGCTCAAGGAGAGAGCAGCCCCAGACCTTGAGCCTCAAGCCTGAGCTCTAACCACAGCCGACAGCACTGACCCTTTTGTTCCTTCAGGTGGCAGTGTCTGAAAAATTGATGCATTCACGTTTCTTCTCCATCAAACCCAAAGGGGAACTTCTCAAAGAGGGATATTCTCTCTGTAACAGCTTGGCTTGCTCTGTGGGCTGCTCTGACAAACATCATCCATCGCTTGGGCTGTGAGAGTGCCTAGGGGCTTGGAGCAGGAGCTTGCTGAATCACTTAGAAGCACAACAAAAAGCTATGCCCTGTCCTTAAGAGCTTCAAATCTACGTGTGCATCAAGAGGTGACCACAGGTAGACAGAAACGGAGAAGTGGAAGAAAACCAAGAGCTTCTAATGAGTAGTGTCTTTGTTCTGCTCTCAGGCACAATCCGAGCCAGGGAGCCCAAACCACAGCGAGGACAATGCTGATCAGTAGAGACTTGGCACTGAGAGCAGACATAGGCCCATGGAGTTCCCACTGATGGGAAACATTCCCAGCCACGGCTGGTGAGTACAAGGCTGCTCCCAATAAGCAGTCTGGTTTTGAAGTGCATCATCATATGGTCAACAGTTTGTTCTGGAATCTGTTACTCCGAAAGATCCTCGCCGACATTCAGGAAAGGATAACCAGTTGGAAGCCTGACTTGAACAGCAATTTGGGAAAAGCTGCAATGAGTCACTTCAGAGAGACAAGAGCCCATTCCCCAAAGCAACGTGAGGACATCCCCCAAAGCCCAGCTGCACAAATACTTTCAGCTCTCTAAAGTGACATATCAGCTACTTGTTCATCCTCCCATGCAGTTCTCCTTACGCTGCCAAGCACGGGGAAGCAGCCAGGTTAAAAATCAACCTCCTCCACACCTTTTGGTGGCAATACCAGCCTGAAGTGTTTGTAGAAAGCAAAGGCTGGAGGTTCACTGGACAATAACACAGTGGGAAGCTTTGGACAATACAGATGCCTTGTACATCTCTCTAACCAAAGAGAGCCAATGTTCAGCTATGGGCTAATTTGCTACCTCCCAGCAACAGCACAGCAAAAGAACAGTTGTAATTTGGTTTCTACTTTAATGAGAACTGAAACTCAGTGTTGAGTCTCACAAGGAACTGCAACAAGCACAAGGGGAAAAAAGAGTCTTTGGTTTGCAATGCCAAGTGGTCTGTTTCAAGCAGGAAATAATACATAAAGAGCATTGTACGTACTGGTCTTAACCCTGGAGGGAGAAGGGATGGTCTGTAATCCTGCCCTGCATAAGTTCACCTGTATGGTTAACACCCAGCACCCCAAACATGGACACTTGTGAATGGGGTAGGCAAGGATTAATTCTTTGGTTTAATTCTTTTGACTGCAGAAGTGCAGCTTACAATCCGAATTCTGTCATGCACTGGCAGCAAGACAGACGGCATGATTTAATAGGACTTTCCATCTTTAGCATGTGGATTCTATAACATCACACCGAGGTGCACAGCCGACTTCGACAAAGTGCTACCAGCTGTGATAGTAACGAAGGGTAAACTCACTGGAATATGAAAGTTTGACAAGATTTATGTTTGCATCTTTGTAAAGAGACTCCGCTGCACTAGGCATGGCTGATTATTCACTTGACAGGCCTGTCACAGCCTACTGAACCTGTGCTCCGTTCCTGCAATATTCAACATATAGGGAAGGAGTGGATTTAGGTTTTGAAGTAAGAGAGAGAAAAGGAGGAGGGGGCAGGAGTTTGGCAATTTGGATGTGAATTTTCTGGAGCAGTTAAGTCTAAACAGTGCTTCATTTACAATCCTGCTGACCTCAGGGAAGCAGCCAAGAGGTGGTGCTCAGCACTTCCTCCCCACCTTACACAGTGTCAGCAAGAGCCACCCCTCCAGTGCTCTCCCCTCCAGGTACCTGTGATGGGTTCAGCACCACATGCCTCACTCCCTGCATCACCCAGGAAGGCACCTGCCCAATAAACCAGGCTGGAATTTGGCTCCCAACACTTCACCCACTCTAACAAGGTAGAAGAGGAGGAGCTTTGAGCTGTGCAAAGGTGTAAACCTAGAGGATTTCACAGCAGTTCTGTCACGCTTAACCCACTGCAGGCCTCTGGACTGGGATTAGCTTCTCTGCAGCTGAGCTTTGCACAGCTTTACTGCCTTCCTCCTCTCCATTTCACAGGCATGAGATGGGTTTTGCTTGCCCTCCGCAACCATCTTGGCTACCAGACCTAACAATGAGCAACAAGAGCCAATTGAATGTGAGCAGAGAGACTGGTCTTGCCTGTGCAGTGACATTTCTAGAACCCAACGGGATGTGACACCGACTGGCAGCAAACACAGGTCCAGAGGTCAGTGACAGCCATGGTTTCCACTGCTGCAAAGAGCCTGCACCCACACTTTCCCTGTCACATTCATGCTATGGCAGAAGGAGCTTGCTTTGCAGAGCAAGCAGAAGCATTTGCAACCACCACAGAGAAGCCAAGCAATACATTCATTTGATTATCAAAAGTCTTGCTTCAAGGGCAAAGGTGGCTCATCAGAATCCAGAGCATTCCACAGAGGAAGGAGTCATCCCCCAGGGACCATAATTAACTCTTTGTTTCTCCTACCGCATGGAAGCCCATGTTTTCCCTCTGGCCTTCACAAAGCATTGGTCAGCCCACTGCAGAGCTGAGCCAGGCACTGCTGCCATCTGAGTGAGCAGCCCCAAACCCCCCAGAGGCAACACATGGCTCAGAGTGGGGACTTTGGGTCTTGCAAGGCAAGCACCAGCAGGGGCAAAGAGGCAGCTTCATTAAGACAACTGACACAGTGTAGATCCAACACAGTCAAGCTCCATTTAGTAGCGTGTGCAATTACAGGCACATTCTCTGACACAAGATCCTGGCTGCTAGGAGAGCCTCCCATTTTACAAGCCTGAGTTGTGCTCCAGCCTTCCATCTGCAGTTTCCCTGCAACCTCTCTCACACACACCCATATATCCACACCCCCCCTCCCCATTTTCTCTTAGCTAGGAAGGCAGTGGGACCGGGAATATGAAATTAGCATCAGATTCCTTTTGGAAAACATTTTAGCATTACCCAGGGAAGGCAGATGGGGGAGAAATAGGAACGCTGGAGTAGAAAGGGAGCTAAATAAAGAGCACGAGCGACTCCTGAGGGCACCGCGCAGGCTCGCCGGGGTACTCACTCAGGCTGCCCAGCTGTCGAATGACATTTGCCAGGGTGATGTTGGTCATGCATTCCAGCTCGCTCCGAACGCTAGGCAACGTCTGACGGCACAGGTGCCTTGGCTCAATGTTCCTCGTTACTAACGGCATGGTGGACCTGCTTCAGGCACTGTTCTGCAAGATGAAAAACAACCCAAAAAAGAAACAGGAAAGGATTACTCAACCACAAATTCCAGGCACACCAGAGCCGTGGTGTTCGGTTTGCCTGCTCTCAAATGGCTTTATTTATAAGCCTCATTTCCCCCCCAACCCCCCCTCTAAAACTGGTTGATCAGAAATAAAAGATCCTGCTGTTCTATGAGTTGCAGCACAAGCAGAGCCTCAGCAGCTCAGGTGGAGAGGCAGGAACAGATCACTACACATCTTCACCCCCATGCAGGGTGCTGCTGGCACCACCGCAGCCGTTGTTCCCTTCCTCCCCAGCCGCTGAGCCATCTCCTGCCTCCCACACGAGTGTCTCCCAAGTACAACTCTCTTCACCCTGCAGTCAATAGGGTTGTTTAACCCCAGAGGAAGGAGATGGGAGATGTTTGGGGGAAAAGAACAGCAACCAGTGTCTTCTAGCTGAGCAAAGCATGCGTGGTGCCTGCCTCCTGCAGCTCACAGGCAGGGCTCTTCTGAAACAACAGGAAGCGCTTGCAGCTGACCAGGAAACTTTCCTTATCCTGCAGGCTGCTCCCCCTCTTCCCTTGGGAAATCCCCCGGGGCTGAAGTTTACACTGGACCATTGTTTTCCTGCTGTAGCAGTTGAAGGAGCTCTCATCAGGATGCAGGGCTAAAGGGAGCTCAGAGAGAAGTCAAGATGGATTGGACAAGAGGCAGGACGAAGTTCCAGCTCTTTAAAACAAATATCAAATAAAGCAGAAAGCCCAAGTGTCCGGAAGGCAGAAAAGGCTTTTATGTGCAGGAACTAACAAGAATCTCCTTTACTAACAGGCCGAAACATTGAAGCTTCTTCTGGGATCATGCACCTCTGAAAGAGAGGAGGAAACCTGGCTGAGCAGCTCCAACAAGGCGCACGATGCACTCCTGCAATCCTGAAGTGAAGGCAACTCCATCCCAAGCTCTTCAATAACTGAGAAGGGGAAAGAATCCCTTTTCTAGGTCAGAGGAGGAAGAAGAACCCCGGTGAAGCAGGCAGTGCCCATGTGATGGGCATGCTGGGGCTGGGGGTATAAATAAAGCAGGAAGCAAAGAGCTTGGGGAACACAGCTTCCTGTCACCAGCAGCAAAAACCCAAGGACCAGGAAAAATCAGCTGGTTGCTCTTGACTTTGAGGCTCCCTTTGATAGGCTCGGTGGCAGCTGGCAGCTTATCTTTGAGGTCCAGGAGGCCTTCCTGGCTGCTGTTCTATCAGGGTGTTAAGAGGAAGAAGTGGGCATTATCCCTTCTAATTACCTCACAAGCCAGATTCGGAATTGCTAAATCTGACCCATTAAGGCAGAGGAGTTCAAGAGCCACAGCACTGGGCTAGTTCCCAGACCAGCAGATGCAGGTTAAATAACTCTCTATGAAGAATTCAGAGGGATTTGGGGTCCCAAACCCATCCACCTGATGGAAAAGAGGAGTGAGATCTGCACTGAACTAAACACAAAGCAGTGAAGTCTGTGTTGTTCTTCATGCCCAAGCACTGCAGCAGCCCTCAGTAACTGCTGGGATATTTAAAGCGCAGGGTGAAGGGAGGAAGGACTCTGACCTTCGCTTCCAAATACGTGTTTTATCGATCACAGCCCAGCCCTACAATCCTTTGTCAGCTTCAGTGCTTTATGCCAGACAAAGTTGCCCAGCTCCCCCCAGACTGCAGTCTGCACCACCAGGCAGCTCGCATCAACAAGGCAGGCATTTGCAGGCTGCCTGCATCCAGCTTTTCTCTCCCCTTTGCTTCCGCAGGGAGCAGCCACGGTGGGATGTGAAGAGCAGGAGTGGACAGACAGCTCATCCACCGAAGCCTGGCTGGATCCCTTCCAAGGACCAGGACAGACAGAAGGAAAACAGCACGAGGGGAAAGAAGCCAGGAAAAGGGGTGAGATGTGAGCATGGATGCTGAAAGAGAGACCCACCCAGAAAAAGAGATGGGGACAGATAGCGCTCATCTGTGAGGAACAGAACATGGAGCAGTGCCCCCAAATGCCCATGAAGAAACAAAGACCTGGAATATGTTCTCTCTGTAGAGCGTTTGCCTTCAAAGCATGTTCGGAAACTAAGCCCAAGGAGGAGTGGAGAACTTGCTTTGTTTTGGGGCAGAGGAACAGCAATGTCAGCACAGGGACAGTGTGAATCTGCACCGGTGCAAGCCAGCAGAGCTGAAGGCTAAGAAAAACACTCCCTTTATAGCCTGGCTCATGCTGGCAGCCACCCCCTCCCTGCCACACTCCACTGCAGCAGCAAGAGTTTCACCCTCGTGATGGCTCCGACAGTGGCTTCTTCCCAAGGCGAAGGAGAGAGCTCACTCCCAAATCCAGTCGGGATCCAGCAGGCAGCAAACTCAGAGATTAACCCCACGGAGATGGGCAAGGACAGGATGGGCTGGGGACAAGAAGGCTTTGCTCTCGCAGCAGCCTCAGGGGTAAGAGGTGGTTTAAAGGAAGCTCTGAGCGGAAGGACAAGGAGCTTAAAGGTTTCAGATGTTTGGGTAGGGTGGAGGCGAGATAGGAAACATGGGACCTACAACCAGAGCCTGGTGCCAACATCAGCAGCTGATGCTCCCCCAAGAAGGCACTTCTCTGTTAGAGCTCAGCTGTACGGAGATACCAGCTAATGGGCTCCTGTAAAACCTTCCTGCCTCAAAGAAGGTGGGACAAGGACTAATCTGGTGGGGCAAAAAATCGAGCCTCGGGAAGGGACAACGGCAGCAGAGGGAGAAGGAGGAAGCAAAACAGTGCAGACAGCACAAGACATAACGCTGGGGACAGGGAAGAGGCACAGTAAATGAAACAAGGAAGGGACAGACCTAAAGAAGCTTTCCAGGCTCCTGCTTTTATGCTTTAAGAGAGAGTCATTAAGGAAGCGATTGACAGTATGCTCCCAAGCAAGGGCCATCCAGAACCGCTTTACTTTCTGTGTCAGGGCATGACAGCACAGCAGCTTTCCACCCCAGCTAGCCAGAGTGATCAGCAGGCATTAGTCTCTGTCAGGAAACCAGCACAGACCATGTATTAGAACTAAATCCTCCCATTCAGGAGCACGTGAAATGAATTGCCAGGCCCAAAATCCTTATCTTGCAGCAAAGAGAAGTGCTTCCACTTGCTTATTAATGGGGAAGATTGGGGTTGTCTGAGTAGTAGGGTTTGGGGTGCAGAGGCTGGTTTTAAGACGTCGCAAAAGTGGTACACCATGGGCATAGAGTATCCTGATAGCACTGCAACTGGAGAGGAGATCAAGTACGGTAAAAGGAAACTCCCTCTAAGTAACAGAAAACTGCCTGCAACAGATTCCTAATGAATATGGGAAAACAAAGGCATCGAACTGAACCATGTGAGGGAAGAGTGCTCTTTGCTGGCCTCAGGATAACAGTGGTTGGGAGAGCCAAGCAGGCTGCAGCAATGGATGTGCAACCACTGTGCTTCACACCTCCTCATCAACAAGTAGTAAGGGCTTTTCTTAAGTAACAAATGCCTTTTCTCACCCACTTGAAGCAGAACCTTCCTACCTGCTCCCCACAAACCTTTCCTCTGCACTCTCCAAGTCATGGCTTGAATCAGAGAAGGCTCCAAGCCCTGTTATGGCGGCAGTGACTAAAAGCCAAACCATGCTTTTGCCCTGTAGCTCTTTTCCCCCCACCTCCAGCCGGGCATTGTCAGAATTCCTCACCATTTCCCCTCTCTCAAAGTGCTTGTGCTGATCCCTGGGAGCTGAGCTCACCACTCCCACATTCCTACCCATCATCCAGCCACAACTGGCACCTTGTTTCCAGGATTCACCATGCTTTGACTCCCCATTACCCTTCCTATCAACTCCTGGGCTTTCCCATCACACCCACCTTGTGTTTCTCCAAGGAAAAGGGAATCAGCATAGAGTCATGGAATGGTCTGGTTTGGAAGGGACCTTAAAGCTCATCCAGTTCCTGCTCCTACAGGCCCTTGTCCAAAGCCTCTCTCCAGGTTTTCTGGAGCCCCTTTAGGCACTGGAGCTGCCCTAAGGTCTCCGCTTAAGGATCCTTCTCTTCTCCAGGCTGCCTTTCCAAATCCAGCCCTTGGAGAAAAGCACGAGGCAAACTCAAGCTCTGTCAACTGCAAGCAGTAACTCAGAGCAAATACTCCTTACCAAGCAGTTTGGAGCAGAGCAACAAACAGAAGTGCACAGCAAGAGAGGAACCAGCCTTTATTCCGTGTGCAGACAGCACAGTCACCACGGTGGTGCAGAGGAGAAGGCAAGCAGCACTACAAGGTGAGATGTGTATGTGACGCACACAAAGAGCTGTAAATAAGAGGTGAGTTGGAGGGAGAGACCTGGCAAGGGTCTTCTCACTGGCAGTTGACCAGCATAGCATTACTGGGAGTCACCTGGGTAATGCCCCACTCAATGTGACACACACAACCTCTCAGATCAGGGACCATCTGCAAATCAAGCTGAACCCCAGCAGTGCCATCATCTGTCATCATGTCTGGTGCAGCACAAAGCACCTATGGAGGACATTTTGGAGGGAGATGGAAATTAAGCTTGATCAGGGTGACCAATCCCCTGCCCTCAGCAGGGCTTACTAACCCCTCTGCCTGGCCACAAACAAGCAGCGTAGTGAAGGAGAGCAAGCCCTCAGCTTGAAGAGCGGCCTTTTGGAGTCCCCATTAGGGGACGAGACACAGCAGCAGGTTTGGGAATGAGGCAGAAAGGAGATAACAGATCTGAAATTCCCATCAGGATGAAGTAAGAGTGAACTCCGTCGCTTGCCAATGCAGCCCGACTGTTCTTTCTAATGTCTGTGACAACTCCGCTTCAAATTCCAAGCTTCTCTCAGCAGTAACTACTCCCCCATGTAGCTGTAATGGCCAGAAAGAGACTGGCTTTTATGTAACCCCAAAAGACGAGCAGGAAGGGAAGCAGCAGCCACACACACAGAGAACTGCTGAGTGCTCAGGGCTCCATCCAAGCTCACAATGCGGCCACCAAAAAGTGGGATGCAGCAATCAGAAACGCTACAGTTCCATGCTCGGGGAGCGAGCTAGCAATCAGTGCTGCATCTGAGCAATAGGGAGTGAAATTATAGAGCAAACTGCCATGTGATGCCTAAACTACTCCAGCCCGCCAGCTGTAACAAGTATTCATTCCCAAAACCACGTCACGGGCTCATCTGTCATTAAGAGCCGAACCTGCCAGCAGCTGAGCAGGAGTCAGCAGTGAAGGGCAGCTGCAGGGCTGCTTCCCTGCACAGTGCTCTATTCCCCCCCCCAAAGCCATGGGGTAGATGCATGGGTCTCCCCCAAAGCCATGGGGTAAAACCCACCCTGGGATGCTCACCAGGCGCTAAGACAGAGCACTGTGTTCTCATCCAGCACCACGGAGCAGCTTTCCCAAAGCAGAATCCACTGAAAGCCATACAGGAGGAACACAACGGGGGGTTGTGTGCTCCACACACACACACAACCCCTTTGTGCAGTAATAACCCACTTCTTTGCCCAGAGAAGCTGTGGCTGCCCCATCCCTGGCAGTGTTCAAGGCCAGGTTGGACACAGGGGCTTGGAGCA
>JAVHNF010067692.1:4100-15828 GCA_034783455.1 Micropsitta finschii | reverse complement strand
TCTACCTGTTTCTTGAACAGTTCCAGGGACAGTGATTCCAGGGACAAAGTGAATAGTAGTGAATGTACATTCTTCATACATCAATAAGGTTTTACCACGTCAAGTGTCTTCAAGCAGTAACAGATGCAAAGTCAAGGGGACATCTTTCACACCCAACCTTACAGTTTTTCTTTTCCTTTCCAATGATTTATCAGAAAATGTTTAGCCTCAGGCCTTATGCTCATTCCATGGGAATTTCTAGTGTCACCACTGTGACTGTGCCACACCTGTCTAAATGTGTACAGGAACTCCCCTCAGATGCTGAAAACAAAGGGAACAACTTTGTATCAGGCAATTAATTTGCAGATAGCACTAAGCCTCTGAAAATCCAACCTAATAAACATAATGAACATAAAAATACAAGCTTGTAACTGGCTTTATAACTAGCAATGAACATACTCAGACATTTCCTTCCTGTTTACCTGCAAATTTCTTTGCTGGCTTTTCTTTTTTAAAATCCACTTCATATTCTCTGTAAGAAATTTTCTTAAACACTGGACCTGAATGTTCCAATCTGAAACCAAAGAGTTAAAAAAAAAAGGAATTAAAAGGACAAAGACCCCCAGAGATGCCATTGCTGTTTAACTGATTACCTCAGAAAACAAATCCTGTAATCAAATTTAATCACTTGCATGTTTTGCTGAAGGCAAGGGACACAGTCCATCTCTTTGTAGTGTCTTCTCCTTTCTTTCTTACTCTGCTGAAACTATGATGTTCCTGAGGTAAGCCGCTTCACACTGGACATTCGATTACAGTACCTAGCACACTTTACCCCTGATTTTGCTGATGGTTTCTATAGGTCCTTTTGACTCTGAAGATGTCTTTGTTTCGTCCATTTAAGACACAGAGGAAGATGTCTTGACCATGATATCTTAACCTAAAATGCATCTGACAAAACATGGTGAAAGAAGCTTGAATTTCTATTTACTTATCCCCATGCCTGAACTTTAAAAATCACCACAAAGATTCTACAACAGCATTAACAGCAAGTCCCTGTTGCAGCAATGACCTTGAAGGCAAACACAAAACTGTTCCCTGACAACTATGAATCTCATAGCAAGTCAGAAAATTGCTTTATGAGAAACACTGCAAGTGAATCAAGCACCCAGCAGACCACACACCACAGAAAATATTTAGGCAAGCAGAAGGAAAACAGCACACGATACCCCTAGAATGGAAATAATGATGAGAAGAGAGCTGGAGGGATGATAGCCTTTCTCATTTATTGGCTGATTTCTTACAGTTTGTATGATGATGACTGGATCCAACAGTAATTCCATTTGCTTTTTTGCAATGCCCCCTCAGGCACATTTGAAAGTAGGGAACTGATGGGCTGCTCAAGCGTGGAGAGGCTGGGCAGAAGTAACAGTGCACTTGCTTCAGTGACATCCAGGATCCATAAGGGGGAGATCTCTTTCTATAGAGGTCTTTTGTAAAGCCCTCTGTGACACTCACACCAGAAGTCAGGCAGAATCAGTTCATGTTCCAATTCATTCCCCTCTCTTTAAAGACACTGATAAAATTTAGTTCCACTCTTTAAGAAGGACCCAATCCACAAACTTCATTGACAAGTGTTGCCCTAATGTGGCAATGTTCAATAGAATATGCCATAAGACTATGGGTGGAAGAGGAAACTGATCATCAGCGCCAACTGTATAGCTAGAAGGAACAAAGTGCGTAGCTTGCTAACACTTTGGAAATCTCAGGCTGCACAAGCAGGTCTCATTACATAACTTTTGGGAGCAGCAGCAGCAATGCTGCAAGCACAGATAATACATTTTCATTTTGCTCTTAAGTGTCTTATAAATTATCACTTGCATGTGGTAGCAAATCTTTACAAAGTAAGACGACTGACTCTAGAAGTGCCTTCTAGCCTGTATGACTGGAAAATTAAGGAAATAGTTCAGGAAGAACCCATTTTCTTTTCAGCCTCTCTTCAGTTATTTAGAACCAAGGCAGCAAAGTATCAGATTTCTACACCGTATTTAGATGCTCAGCTACTACTGAAATCAGAACAAGTTATGTAGCCAAGTGCCGCAGTATCTTTGGGGCTTGGGGTTTTTTGTTAGGGGGTGGGTTTGGGTTTTTTTTTTGTTGTTTGTTTTGGGGTTTTTTCCTCTTTGTGTGGTTGGTTTTGAGTTGAATTTCTGTATGCTCTGCAAAGTTCATCAGACCCATTAAGGATGTGACTTACTTTCAATACTTACGAGAGATATCTCAATAGGCACTGTGTATGAAAAACCCTAATCAGAGTTTCAACAGTCTATCCACAATGTGATGTTTAACGAAACAGCAGCTGATGCTTATATTGATGCATCCAGTGCAGATGAGAATGAAGTTTTATCTACTAAGTTCACGTGACCAGGTCAATAGTTAAATGGCATTTGGCTTCATATTAGTGCATTTAAGTCATATTTTCTTCTGTCTTGACAGTTTGACATTATGCTTTTATAATTTGTATTAAACTTCCAAGCAGAGTTTAGAAATCATAGAAACCTCATTTTAATTAAGTCTTGAAAAAAGAAGAGACAGAAAGTCTAAATCTGAATTGGAAATGTCCTTTCTGTAACATCCAGAAATGCAAAACATATTAAAAAAAAATAATTAAAAAAAAAAAAAATCACAAACTAAACCATAATGAAGAAAACAAGCAATCCACTAATATACAAAAATCCAGTAGTTCTCAAATACACTCTTCAGTGTAGTAGAACAAGTAATTTGTTCTCAAATACACTCTTCAGTGTAGTAGAACAAGTATCATTTCATGCCACTTCTTGGACAAATAAAAGCTGTGTATGGTGACTATAGTGAGCACAGCATAAAAATGAAGGCTAATTTAAACTGATTTCTAAGTTACATGAAGTTCCATCATCTGTAGCATTGCACTTGCAGTGTTTATAATCTTAATGATAATAGTGGCAATACAAGTAAGGTATTTATATGCTTGATTGGCATATGCATGTAGGCTGGACATTCTGCAATGGGGTCTGGAAAGAAAATACTTACTGAAGTTTAGCAATGCCTGATTCTACACACTTTAGCAACAGAACTCAGGATAGCCACTTCACAAAAACTACTGAGCAACTCAGAAACAACATAGCTAGTTCCAAAGTTCATTGGGCTCTGATTTAAGTGAAAGTGATAGTATCCACACTGGAACGTATTTATTCCTTCAGCAAATTCTAAAGTCTGAAAGTTCCTGAAATCTCACCAAACCATGGCTCAACTTAACATTGGTCAAAATCTATATGCCTAAAACAATTACATCAAAAAAACCCACAACAACCCAAAACAAACATCAACCCACACAAAAAGATGACACAAGCAAGCCCTGGAAGATACTTTACAAAAGTGCTCTGAATACATCAAAAGTAATTCTATCCACTAATGAAACAGGAGCTTTTAATATTTCACTGGCTCCAGCCCAAATCATGCTGTTTAAAGTCACACAAGTTTCTCTGAAGTCAACAGATCAGGCTCTAAAGTCCTCCTGGGCTCTAGAATCCCACAGGCGATTACAGAAAACACTTTCAGTCACAAGAGAGAGCTAGTTTCATCTTCATTGTCCTGTACTTTGTTACCTGGACTTTTCCTCAGGTTCCGGTTTGTAGGTCCAGCTAGTGATCTGAGCAGCTATATAGTGCTCCCTGACCTTCATAGCTCCCACCACATGCTTCTCTGAGTCTGGCCACCATGAACCGAGCAGAAGGAAGAGAAAAAGGCACATGCAGTGGAGTGCCATGGTACAGATGCCTGTTGATGCTGGTCTGGAAGACAAGGCAGAAACCACTGCTTTTATTGCTGTTGCTGCTTCTAACTTCCCCTTAGAAATGAAATATTTGTGATGCAACAGGGTAACAGCATTTGCTATGCTCAGGTCATTGCTCCTCACCTCTGCCCCCCCTTACTGACCGGGATCCAGTAGAGATAAACTGTTTAAACTACCTTCCTTCCCCTCCTCCACACCATCTTCAGTGAGAGACAAGCACCAAGAGCAAGTAGCTTCAGCCCCGCTACAGGCTGTGGTTGAGTCACTGCCTACTGAAGCAGCAGGATATCAGAGGCAGAAGCAATTACTTACAATTACAGGATGTTTGACTCGCATGGTTTGGAAGAAGAGGGGCATATTTTCTATCTTCCAAGAAAACAGAAACCTGGCATGGCTGGCAGTGATGGAAATTTCCCAGTTAGATGCTACATCTCCTAAGAAGTGATTCCCACTTAGAAAGCAAAATGCTAAGGGATTAGATGTGAGGACTAGAAATGGATGTAGAACTAAATGTAGTTCAGCTCACCATACTCATAATAGTGAGTATACTCATATCGTAAGTGAGCATACTCATAATAGTGAGTAACTCTTCCAAACATGGCGTCAGCTTGTTTGGTTCCCACTACACTCTTAAGCACCTCAGATAATGGATAATGAACAGGCTTCTCAGTGGCAGCTAATAGGTCAGCCTGAAGACTTGCCCATAGTGAGAATCCATCTAATCTAGTCTTGATTAGGATCTGTTGACATTTACCCAAAAAGAAATTATTAGGAAAATATCTTTTGCTAAGCTAATGACCAGTGTCAACTGTATCACCAAAAACGTTTCCCTGGTTTTGCCAGTGCTCAGAAGTTTGTCAAAACAACAAGAAAATTGTGGATAGTGTTTCCTGTACACAGGGATTACTGGAAAAAGCAAATATCGCTACGTATTTCTTCCTGGATAAAAGTTGACAACTTTTTCAATAAACAATTATGATCACTTGGACAGCATAAGACTACAGACATCATGGAGGAGCTTCAAGGCAGCACACTGAACTTTAATTACCACCTACTGCATGTATATGGAGTTAATCCATGAGCCACTTTGACACATTATGCATGAAATGGATGTAAACCCAAGAATCCAGGCAACAATTAAGTTGGACCAGAATGCATGCACTGATACTGAAGAGAAAATCTGAGGTAAACAAAGTCCAGTAGTATTTCTTTACTAATTAATTATTGTTTTAAAGAACTCACCATAATCCTAAACTACTTCAACCATTTTTACGTAAAATTTATGTTTGTCTCATTTTCTACTGTGGTCCCAATCTGGCTCAGGATCTATTTCAGTGCTGGTGCTTAAGAGTTAGACAGATGCTGTGAAAATGCCTATTGTCTAGACTTCATGAAAGATATCTCTGGGCAGATAGACAATTCCTTCCTTTGATCCACAACTGATGTTAAACAGTTGGTACTGAAGTTCCTGGCCCACTCTGTTAAACATAAACCATCTTCAACTTAGCTTGTCTCATCTCCAGGTCTTTGAATTCATACAGGAGCATACAGAAAATATCATACATCTCTATCAGAACAGAAATTGATCCGTGTTTGTGTCCAATCTCTACCCGCTGGGCTTTACAATGCTCCTTGTATTACAAAGCTTCTTCCCATGCAGGGATTAGAAGACCTTTTTGTATTCCTATGTGACTGGCTGTGGAGATGAAACTAAAATACACTTTAGAAAAGTTTTTCTGTGATTCTGTTGAATTAACTGTTTGAATTTTCCATTATAGGTAGGTTTTTAATGCTTACTTCTTCCCTGTAATAAAAGGCAAAAATACTGCAGGATGAAAGTTAATACCCAGAACACCTGCTGAAACCTGTGTTTGTGACTGTGAGCATCATCAAAGCTGACATCAGTTACTTCTCTTTTATCCATATAGATGCATGTGAAGGTTGTATTTTTGAAGTTTCTTAGTAGGTGAATCACACAGTACCATTCAAATGGTAAAATGAATCAAAATGCATTACATCAGTGAAATTACTTTCATAAGGGTGGCTGATAATACTGTTTTAAAGAAGAGTATCAAATTAAACCAGATATACTTTGCATTAAGCTATACTGATTAGCATGTATCACTC
Organism: Micropsitta finschii; assembly: GCA_034783455.1. NCBI lineage: Eukaryota > Metazoa > Chordata > Aves > Psittaciformes > Psittacidae > Micropsitta > Micropsitta finschii. The sequence continues at coordinate 9,893 of JAVHNF010067692.1, read as the reverse complement.
TTCCTTAATGTTTTAAGAAGTCCAATACTGGCTACTCCCTTATTTTGTCCTCTTCCTGAAATAAAGGAACAATATGAAATGGAGCTGCCTGAAATTATCTGGGTCAGCCTGTGGGTTGTTGTGTGTTTTTTTGTTTGTGGTTGGGGTTTTGGGGTTTTTTTGGTGCTGGTGTTTGTTGTTTGTTTGTTGTTTGATTTTTTTCTTTTGCATGTGTGCTGTTATTTTGGTTTTCTTTTCCTCTTCTTTTCTTTAAGCTATTGCACCACATTGACTCCTCTAAACTTCCGGAAGTTTCACTGTGTTTTGAAAAACATTATTAATAATCCAAAGACCTTGCTCCCTTCCACCTGACCACTGATTTCTAATATCTGCAATTATATCGTCTCTCTGACATGGTGAAAGTCTAATACATACACACAATATTTGAGTTGGCATTGGTTGCCTGCAAGCCATCACTATTAGTCACATGACAAGTGATCACAGAATACGTTCTTCAGGCTGAAGCTTTCCAAGACAATCTGACTTTCTTGTCTATTCACATATTTAGCTGTGATCATCATCCTCACAACGCTGCACATGCTGCAAACTTTGTATTTTATCTTCATTGCTTACCCACATGTTCAAATGTGCATTTGGTTACTTTTGGTCACCAGCAGCATCAAACGATCTTGTGGGCAAAAGCCATGCATGGAGGAGCATGAGTCTAGTCCATACTGGCAAAACAATCTCTGCAGCACAACAAACAATGTTATCCCCAAAACAAAGCAGGATCTTCAGGATGTACTACTATTAAAATGCCAAATGAAAATGAAGCACAGGAAAAGAATCATAAGCAACACTTTGTAACAGTAAAACCAGGTCTCCATCTTCTCACTGGGGAAGATTACTGTCTGTCCTGACACTCAGTAATTATGGTCCTGATTCCTACATGTGTCATGCTACATGTGAGAACATACTAAAAGAATATATTTCAGACTCCTGCTCCAAGGCTGACCTTTAAAACTATCTACCATAGCCAGTTTTTTTACCCTGAATAGCTTTGGCTGAGCTTAAGCAATCAAAACCAGACAAAAGTTTAAAAAAAGAGCTGTAAAGTGGTGATTTGCAGCCTTCTGCAAATTATAGGTTAGGACCCAGAACAAATTTGGTTCTACTTCATAACAAACACTATCCTAAATAGTATCAGGCATCCATATCCTGATGGTTGCCGTCAGCTTTAACAATTTTATTATAGTTACTGACTGAGAGGGAGCTAGTATTGAGAAGAGTTGTAAAACAGTTATTGAATTGGTTGCTAATAATGCCCTAGCATAGATCTCTCTCAAATGCACAAATCGATGCACCATGTCCAGCAAGCGTACTTTGCTTAGTGCATGGAGAAAGGATTTCATGGGCAAACAAGGAGTTAATTATTGATCAGCAGCGAACACATGGTTCTGAAGTAGGTAAAAGACAGAGGGGACACTTACCAAATCTGCCAGGCGCAACTTGGAACAGAAGCCATCAGATAAATATCTTCACTTCTGCAAAAAGGCACTAAAGCCAAGAAAGGTTAATTTGAAACGGCTCATGTTCTAAGTTTAAAATAGATGTACTATGTTGAAAACCACACAAGCAGGCAAAAAGAAAAGATAGCAGGAAAACTTAGACTTTCTTTCGGACACAACTTACTCAAAAGGAATACATATATGCATTTTGTACTTGATGACAGCTCATACAAGAACGTTTTGCAAAGCTGTTACAGGAAGGCAGGCTATGTAACTTGTGTGGTCATACACACACTACAAGGCAGTAAGACTGCAGAACAGCATTTCAGACTGCTTTGGTACTAAAGGCTTCAGAAGATACATAATCACGTTGATTCAAACCTAAATGCATTCACATGTTTTAAACCTCTTGGCTTTTCTTAGGAGAAAAGCAAGTGTCCTTGGTTCGAACTGGGTGTTTCTCTTGTCAATACATTTACCAAAACCAATTATTTAGTAGGACCTAAAACTATTTGCACAGAAATGCTGAATTCGATAAACAGTTTCAGAAATAAAAAGGAAGCAATTTTCTAAATATAATAAACCTGGATTTCAGTGCTTTAACAAGTTTGTCTGAAGACCACTGGCTTTTAGTCTGAAAAGTATTCATTTTAAGGAACAGAAAGAGAGGAGAACACACCAGCTTCCTCTCTTCAAAAACTACATTAATAACATCTGACTCAAAACTTTGGACTGACCCAAAAGAAGCCTTCCCCCTCTCCACTCCACCCCCATGTGCTTAATTTTTGTCAGAAAATTTTCAGTTAAGTGTCCACAAAGAACTTTGCTCATACTCTGCACCACACCTGTGTTCTCTCTGGTTCAGTTTGTCTTCTTTATGAAAAGATATACTTATTTGCCCAGACTTGCAATGGACATGCTAAATCAGACCAACTGCCCTCGTGCTAAGTCAGGCTAGCACTATATTCAATTTGGCTTGCTTTCTGTAGAGAATAGTAGTAAGGCTATCAGTGCCCACAACATGATGTTAACCAGGTGGTAGAGGATCACAAGAGTTTGCAGCTAGGAAGATTTGCATATTTTTATCATAAATCCTTGTTGGAACTAAAAGTGGAATATCGAAATAAGAAAGCCTCTTATCAAGTTGTATAGATACCTACTTCCAACATTAGGTATAATGCCATGAATTAACCTTTTCTTCCTTCATATGGTTTCTACACCCATGTATTTTTATTTTTTATATTTTAAAAAAGTAGACTTAGAATAATCCTTACAAGTTACTACCAGAGAAGGTTATTTTCCAGTAGGGCAGCAGATAGGTATGTTTCAGGAAGAAAAATGATATCAGTAAGATGTTGTTCATGGTGAGACTAAAATGCATCTGTCCCTACAGCCTTTAAAACACCCACACAAACTCACTACATTCTAGCTCTCTAGTAATGGATCAGGCTGCTTGTCTGCAAGCTGGTTAAACAAGCTCCACTTTCCCACACCTAGAAATGAATCCAGAGCAGGACAAAGCTGAAATTGCCCTCATTCTTTAACACTATTTCCACCCTACATTATTTATAATTTAGACTTTGATTAGACTTTTAGAAGGCCAAATACAGGTATCACTTGGAAGTTACTGCTTTCGTCTTCTCTTCTATGTTTATTTCTATTGAAAGCGGGTCTTTTTTTGTATTTTAAAAGTATTTCATGCAAATTGAAGACTAAATATCTTAAGTTTGACATGATCATTATTTTAAAACCTCTGTAAGGTTACTCCCCTTGCATGGTAACCCATTCCCTGTAACTTTGGTTCAGATTCAGTAGAGTAATAATTTCACCCATGTCTTCAACTGCATGCAGCACCTGTAAATTAGAATATACCCAATGTCCAAGACCCAGAGATAGAGATGTAGCAAGCAAATAAAGAGCCACAAGAACTGTAAGATGCATAGCAGGAAAGAGACTCCAGCTCTCAAGAGCTATTTTGATGTAGTGGCAAAATTGCGACAATTAATGCATACGTTTATAGCAGTTCCTAGAGCAGCAATCTTCACTTCTAACAGGAATTTTTAATACAGAATAGGATTAGTATATGTTACAACTGCTGCAAGTGTACCCAGGTCAAATTTGCTTGCCATGGTTGATATCTAGCCAAGCAGAGCTTCATATATTAGTCATCAAGCATCAGGTTTTGTAATACTAAATATTTCTGTGGTACAAATGCCATAAGACATTAAATATCACAGTGCTAATGGAACCTGCTAGCAAGTTCTCTTCAGTTCTGCTGCTCCTGTTTTTCTGCTAGGGTCAGAGAAAAAGGCCTTCGTCACTTTAAATTAAAAAAATTACATACACATATCGTGCCACATACTTCCATCAAAAGCCTGGCAAACTAAAATGTGGTATTTGTTAACATCCTGGATACCAGTGAAAGACTAATTAACCTTCCTAAAAGAGGATAGACAACTTTTAGGAAAAATGATGTTTCAAAAGATTCTGACAGAGAAAAGGAAAAAGATATGCATCAGTGCAGGTTATTTTAAGTCATAATCTGTCTTTGCTCCCCTCCACCTCTCCTGTTTGCTGGGTGGAGTACAGCTACTTCCTTTGTTACCAAAAGACTCAAAATATCCTGGAGATTAGTCTGATAGGGAAAATCCTATGGCATGACTCAGTGGGTGTGGTTAAGTTTTAACAGGTTTCAGCTGCATTACTCTTCACTTACATAGACATTGCTTAAGATATTGTCTAAGAAAGAGGAAGTGAAGATAGATATCAAGAGAGGAAAGACAATTTAAGCATAGTACACAGAACTTGATTACAGGCTGTCATGTAAGAGCATGGTACAGAGGACAGTCAAGATGGGGACCAGCTGTGTCAGGACAGGAACCAACCTTCCCATCCAACAGTAAATTCAGTCACTTGAAGACACTCAACTTCAGATTACCTTGCAGAATGCAAGATGGATGCTTGGGAGACCTGAAAGCTAAACAAAGTTTAAGTGAACCTAATAAATATAAATAAATACACACACACACAAATATATATGATGGTCCTTTCTTCACATTTTCATCAATGAAAAACTTACTTTTTTAAAGGGCAGAAAGCAGCTGCTAAAGCCTGGACGCATCTGCAATATCTGAATTCATAAACAACTCCATGTATATTTACCCCCAAAAAGGAAATCATGCTATTGGACTACCAGCTAGTTTAGCTGAGGCAGAAAAGTAATCAAGACTGAACCTTGCTTTACCATAGCAATCTTCTCTCTTCACCCAAAAGCTGTAATTTTGTCAATAACACTGTTTTTGCCTTTATTACAAGATGAACAGACTACATACTAATAATATTACTCCTTTGTCTCCGCAAAAATTCCAACACAAAACACTAGTCTTGTTCAAGTGTGAATCTAAATCACTTTTTAGAGACTGGTTAGTTACAGCTATATTAGTTAAACTTTCCTACAAGACGATCACGTATATTCTTTCAGCTTTCTAAATCCCCCTCCAGCTAGAGGAAGCAACCATTCACAACTAGGGAAAAACCCACATAATTCTCAAGTTAATTTAATTGGGATGAAAAATAAAAATAAAATCTTTACATTTTCAGGAATCAAAAATAAAGCCAAAAGCATTAGGCTTCTACTAGGAAAGTAGATTTTAGCTTCTAATATTGACAAAAATAGTCTTCTGGTGAAAGCAAATTAAAAGAATTATGGAGAAAAAAAATCCCACCACTTAGTGCAGTGTCTGTATAGGAATGAAAGTGATTTATTTATATTACACACAAAGATTTTTATTAAAAAGGCTGGTAATGGAACATTTTATTTTAATGCATCAACTTGATAAAAGGTTAGTTACAGAAATTATGTATAATGTTGTATAAGTCACATGGATGGGTTATTTAAAAAAGGATCTGATAATTAGAGGATACACTTCTTATTTTAGTTACATTGTAAAGTGCCTTGTGTAGTCATATTCTATCGTTGGAATGACTGCCTGTACAAATTTCAAGAAAATAAGAAGGTACCTGAGTTTCTTGTTAAGGAAAACATGCAATAGATAGGAATTCTTTAAAACAAAGAAAAAGTCACATTCGATGGTCTGCTCAACACTATTTCTTGCTAGTAGGAAAATAACACCTAGCAATTATGATGTTAAGAGACTAGGAAATTAATACAGCAGAACTCTGGTAATGACATCTGATGCTTACCCAAACATACAGACTTTCCTGTTTCAAGCTGAAGCACAGAAAGAGGAGTTATATTCAACAGATCTTAGAAAACAGTACACAAACAGCTAAACCCAGCACTTAC
>JAVHNF010067690.1:0-11733 GCA_034783455.1 Micropsitta finschii | reverse complement strand
GGCTCTGTCCCGGCACCCGCCCCTCGCCCCCGGCAGCCACCTCCCCAGGGGGGCCGCGCTCCTTGCGTCCCGCCGCCGCGGGGTCTCCCGGAGAGCCGGAGGCCGCCGTCTGCAGGTAGGGGCTGCGCGGGGCTCGGAGCGTGCGAGCTCGCTGGGGGAGCGATGGGGCTGGGGGGGTCCAACAGTGTGGGCACCGCTGGGGGCCGCGGGCTGTGTGAGCCTGGGGCACGGAGCGGAGTGGGGCTGGCAGCGCGGTGCTCTCCGGCGGCGGTGCTCAGTGACCCGAATGGGGTTCGGATGGGTAACTTTGGTGCCCTGAGGCACCACAGAGCACAGAACAAACCGTGGAGCAGAAACGTTAATAAATAAATGAAAAATAAACGTGATCCCCATCATTATATTAAGAAATGGTATGTATGTGCATACAGATATATAAGATGTTGGTTAGGTAGAATGCTAGTCAGTGAAAGAATAAACAGCGTTTTAAGTTCCTAGATGGTATGAAGAAAACTTGATTATGTTTTTCTCTGTTATATAAGGAGAAATATTACCTGTTCAGAGCCCGGCGGTTGTTGGAGGTGCAGAGCTAGGCTCTACTGTGTGTGGCGCCTCCACGTGCGTACAAGCCCTCCTGGCTTTCACCTAGGCTCACTCACATGCCCCCCAAAACTGCACTGAAGACTGAGGTGCGGACTGCTCAGTGATGGGCTGGGAGAGCTGGTCCGTGGTGCTCTGCAGACAGAGCTGGCTGTGAAAGAGACTAATTGCGGTGATTGATCTGAATTTAACAATTCATTTCCAGGACCCGTTGCAGGACTTAACCTGATGTGCCATAATATACTTAAGCCAGGTGATACTGTAGGCATATGCCTTACGGGAATCCTGTGTTCACAGACAGGCTGAGCAAGGTCAGAAAACTGTTCACTGAAAAAAAATATGCTAAAAGGTACAATGAGTAACATCCTTATTTTAAATGTTCTGATAACTTGCTACTCTTTTATTGACTTGTTCCATTTAATATGTCTAGGGATAAGTCGTTAAATAGCTACTTGGGATGAATTTGGGTTTGTATGGTAGCTTTTTGACTGAATTGATTTCATTAGGTTAACAAGCTGGTTGGGGTAGCAGAGTCCCCCTGTTGTTGTAAGTCCTCTCCTGAAGTGGCAAAGAGGAAACGTTTCCGTTAGTGCTGGGAAACTGGAGGATAACATGAAACTTAATGAAGTGAAACAGGACTGCATTTTGCTCAGAGTGGTTCTATTATGCCTCAGTTAGAGCTCACCTCAAATCATTAGCAGTTACAGTCTTTTCGCATTTATTTTCTTATACATATGTAACTCATGTGTTTCTTGTTTTCTGTTTATTTAGTTGCATTTAATTTTTACTTTTTCATATTTTGCAACAATGTAACAGAAGCTGAACTTTAATAGAAGGTTTCTCTGGGCTACCCTCAGGGGTTTTCACTCTAATGCCTATAAAATTCAATCATTAACTTTTGCCTTAAACTCAAGCTGGAAAGTGACAGTGAAGGACAACCTAGCACAGTGTGCAACTTGATTTACAAAGCTTTACCAGAATTGACTTAATTGATATGTAAAAGGGGGAACCTCAGGAACCTTCTTTTCCCCCAGCTTGCACATTCACTTCAGCTCCAAGCTGTATTTTGCTTACCTAACAAGTGGCTCGCTGCAGTAGATCTCCTGACTGGTTGGATTTACTGGGTTGGCTCTTGCCCATGACAGCGAGAATGGGGACTAGGAGACCCCCAGGGATCCCTTCCGGATCTGTATTCCCAGGCCAAGATCCTACGGACTGGACACAGGGGGGAAGATTTTTCAGATGTTTTGGTGCAAACACAATTGCTTCCTCAGGGAGAAATTTGGCATGTGTTTCCTTAGAGAACCGTGCTTGCGTAAGCAGCCCCCTGCCACCCTCTGAGCTGTACTAGTACAACCATTTGTGGGGCTGGTGGTGGACCGCATCGGGGAACTGCCACAGGTTTGAAAGTGCCTTTACTTCTTTGGTTATTGATTACTTTTAACTCTGATCTGCCTGACCTGTGGCTCCTGTGTCAGGGCTGAGAAGGTGGTCTGGGAGGAGGGAATGTGTAGCAGGGAGCAAGAGGTAAGGGCTGTTTCTGCTGGCATCGCTGCTGCTGAAAGAAGTAATTGCTTATTTAACTGTGGTCAGATGGCATGTGGTTATGGCTGTTGCTTTAAAAACGTAGCTGAATGCTCAGATACCTTAATGCAATTGTGTGCACATGCAGTTAGCTGCATACACAGAGAACTGATCATGTATTTCTGTAGTAATTCTGATTTTTCACCCAATGATTTTACTTTCATGATGTATAGCTATGTGTTTGTGTAACTTCAGGATGCATTTCCTGCACTGTTCTCTCTTGCAGTATGGGCATTTCAAAAGAACATTTTCCTAGGAAGTAGGTTTAGGCATTGTAAACACATGAGTTTTATTAATCAGATTATATTCAGCTGGATAGATGTATGTCTAAAGTTCTAAATGGGAAGATTAGACCACTTCTAAGAGGGCGCTTCTAATCCTGGAGAACATAATTATCACCTGCATGCAATTTACACTTTTACATGTACACATACTGTTACATATCCTTTTGAATGTAATGTAGACCTACTGTTAAATTCTGAATGGCAGAAGTGATCAGGCATGTAGCACCATTTTAATTGGTACAGTGGAACTGAAAAATCAGTGGAGTGTACTTTCTATAATGTCTACCACTTCTTTCAGTCTGGATAGCACTGATGCTTTTGTGCATTGCTTTAGGACTTGTTCTCATTCTTACTTCAGACACCTTATTTCTCTGTCATGGTCCTTTTGTAGCCAGCAAGAAAGCACAGCACATAAATTCATGTGTAGTATGTCTGCATATTTAGAGAATGATGGTACCCTTTCTTGTTCACAGAACTTGAAGGAGTAATTACTTGCCATTACAGTCTTTATTCAACAGAGAAAAATCCCAGACTTTTAGATTAGAAGAAAAATAAGCTGTATTAGATTTAAGAACAATATTACCTTTATTGTTTGTCCTGTGGCAGGTCACTACAACTGCAGTTTGGATTATCTTCTTAGAGCGTCAAGCAGATTAAATAGAAGAAAACTCATTTTATCCATCCTTTTAAACAGGAAAAGGACTTCTTGCCAGCAGCCTTATGAGAGCCAAGTATATCTTTCATGAGCTATATTATTGTCTGTATTAATTGACATATATCTATGTGGTCTGTGAGCAGTAAAACTGCAGACTACAACTTCCCTGCAGGAGGTTGACTCTTCACCTGTGGTATGGAGAAATTTGGAATGGTGCAATTCTTTAAGCCTAAACAAGACGTCCAGGCTAATCACTCAATTTTTCTTCACTGAAAATGAAGGTGTTTTCTTTTCAGCCTACTGGATTGCAAAGATAGTTCTGTTTTCTTCTCTGTTAGCTGCCTGTACTCATTATGATGTGGTAAGTGGAGGATCTGTTGCCAATAAGACTATATATGAATTCAGCTGCTCTGAAAGAAAATACCTAGATGGAGACTGCCTTTTTCTGGATTGTCTCATTGTTTCTCTTAGGGTTGTATGGTGCTGGAGATAATGACATGCAGGGCAAGCTATGACCTTCTGAGTACAAAATCTTTGGAGCTAAGGTCTCTCATCCTTCTGCTTTTGGAAGAAGCGTTCTCTGGTTTTGGTACTGGTGGGCACACTGGTGCTGAGTGCCCTCCTGCTCAAATGAGGGTATAGACACCATGGTAGTACAGATCAGGGTTTAGCCAGGATGCATATCTTTCCTTTCACTGTAAAGGCAAAAATCCATCACTTCTGTCTCAGCAGCATTTTAAACTGTGCAGGCCCCTGAGGTAGAAGATTATCACAAGATAACTTATTCAGTGAAAGATTAGCCAGCAGTTTGTGGCAGCCTTCTTCCCCAGAGCCTGTGGCGGTTAGGAATTATGGAACTGGCTTGAAGGAATGAGGCAATGTATTTCATTAGTGAGTTGGGATGTGTTTAGTCTTTGTCAGTGAAACTCCATCAGTTACTTTGCATATGATACAAAAGTTATTGAATAGTTGGTTTCTCAGCTGCAGTTCAGCTTTGAACAATTGCAGGTTATCCACAAAACAGGATGTTAATGCTGTTTTTGTGTGGGGCTTGAATGATGCAGCAATTTTTGTTGTTGTTTTATATGTCATATTTATTGGTTTCTGCTTGTTTCATTTGATGGGATAATGAAGTGAGAAGGCGGTAAATGAAGTGGTCTCTAGTATTTGCTTTTAGACAATGTTACCTCTTTCCACAGAAAGACTGTTGGTCTCTTTTTTTTTTTTCCTCCTTTTCTGGTGTTTTATCGTTAAGATGATCTTCTGGGCTTTGGTGGAGGTATTGTTTCAGGGTGTTAAGTAAATAAAAGAGAAGAATGAAGCAACTGTCTTTTTTATATGTGTTATATTTCTGGTCTAATTTGTGAACGTAGCTCCATACTTGAATGCACCAGGAAATAGGTTTGCAAGCTGATGGAAAGTGTAAGTTGAGTAATATTATTTAAGTGAATAGAGTTAAAATTAATGTAAAAACAACACATCTGAGAGAAACTGGGCTCCTTTTTCTATAAAATATTTTCTTTAAATGTTCTGCTTGTCACAAGAATCTATTCACTTTCTGGGGAATATTATCCTTGAATGCTTTTGAATGGTAAGTACATTAGTTGCTGCCAGAGGGTTGTCATAACAGTGTCCAGAAATAATGGTAATATGCAACCCTAGGCCATATGTGGGTATTTAGTTACAGTGTACATTATTGTTCTTTTAACTGACTGGTAGGTTATTTATGGAGAAGTAATTTGTCACCCTTTTATTTCTTGTGCAATTTGGGAGGGACTGAGAATTGTAAATTTTCCTTCTTCTAGATGAGAGCTGGCCTTTGCCTGTCAAGAGAAATGTGTCTTCTGGTCTTGGGACTTGGTGATACCATCAAAATGATATCCATAGCTTTCCAGGAGATGTGACCAGACCTCTGGGATTCCTCAGCTGTCTCAGTTTGCCAGTGTTCTTGCCTACACACACCAGTTACAGTCAATTTCTTCTGGGGTAACAGTGTACCTCATGTTTGGAAGCTTCTCTTGAATTCTTTTTAAGCATTAGGTAAGAGTGCAAATGAAAAGATGGTAACAGAAACTTCAGTTCTTGGTTGCAAAGTTCCAGACAGGGGACAAATAGAAGAAGAAAAAACACTGTCTTCAGATATTTAAAAAATAAAAGGTGTTCCCCAGCCACTGCACGAGATCCTAGAGGCAAGTTTTGAGTACAAGATCCAAGATGTTTTAGTTAACGACCACCAGACTCCTGCATCCCCTTTTCTGAATAGGACCTAAAAGGAATTTTGAAGCTGGGAATTTAACTCCTCATCCTCAGTCCTCAGCAGGACAGTGTTGACCACTTTCTCTCCCTTTGTTCAGGATGGAAACAGTCTCCTGGCTTTCACTTTTTTTTTAATTCAAAGCTTCCTTCCTTCCTTCCTGCATTTCTGGATTTCTTCCAGTGTGGATGTGATGATTCACGTTTCTCAGATGTGAAATGTGAATGTGGGAAGTAGAATCTTTCCCCTGCCTCTCCAGGGGTTTCTCAGTCTGCAGTGCTGTTGAGTTTCTTAATGTGTCTCTCCTGATTCAAATGGTTTTCCTGCTGGCCACCGTGTTTTTGGCACTGTTACAGAATTTAGTAAGTCATGTCTTAGAGTGTTCATTGCAATTCACATATCTAATACTTTGTTGGCTTTGAGAGCTTCTTGAATACCGTACAAAACTTGTTAATTTAGTCCATTGACCTAAGCAAATACCTCCTTCTCCTGTCCATTTTAGGACTCACCTCATCAAATTGTCATGTTTGACAGCATCAAGCTCTTTCTACACAGTGTTTGGAGCTGGTTAGTGTGCAGTTGAGAAGCCAGTAGTACAGGACTGTGCACTGCTTCTTTGTGGTCCTTCTCTGCTCTGTCTTCATTTGCTGATCCTGCGATGGACTATGTGATCCCACATGAAATCTTACGCATTACTCATATGCTTTCCCCAAGGTACCAGGGTATTTGGTTGGTAATTTCTTGGCTTTGTATTTGTTCCTCTCCTTTGATTGTGCCTATAATCAGCCCTTCAAGTTCATCACCTTTATTTTCCCATAAAAGCCACTAAAAGAACAGGGAAAAGAAGAGCTGAAATAAGAAGGGTCAAAACCAGAAATGGTTCCACTTTCAAGGCATGTGCCAGCTTCACCTTTGTCACTGAAATGCTGTACCCAGTTTCTCAGCTATTGAGGTTGAAATTTCCTGGGCCCGGGACACCACACTCAGTCTTGCCTGTACAGGCACTGCTCAGCGTTGCTGTTCAATAAATACCCATAGGAGGTTTTAAAATGTGTTGCAGCACTGAACTTAGTGAGAGCATAGGGGCTGCTTTTTTCATCCTATGGGCTAACTTTTGAGTTCGTAACCTAGTGTTCTCAGTTGGCACTTAAGGAATTGATTTGATGTAATATTCCCATTTGAATGTGCTGATGTTGCTACACTTCTCATTAGAAGCAGCTTTTCACGTTTTTATAGAAAATTCCCTGCATTTCAGTAGTTCACGTTCTTTTTTAAAGCAGTGCGTCCTTACAGATGAGCTCACATCAGTTTGGATAATGAACTGCTGCCCACCTCTTCTCACTATGATCATGTCCTGTGCTGCAATATGTTCCTGGAGAGTTCTCTCCCTATTGGCTGTATCTGTTGGCCATGCTGCTTTCATGCTAATATCCCCTTAGACTACGCTTTCTTCCATAAAAGCTTGAAAGTTATACTATCTATCTAACCTGCTTAATCTAGCAAGCCAGTACTACTTGTTTTGGCTAAAAGCAATAGGCATTTGGGAAGCTTCTTCATAAAGTGCTCTCTGACTGTTGAGTCCCTTTTTCTCTCTTTTGCTAAACTTCTGTCACAGAGTTTATTTAATTAATCTGGATGGTCCTTGGGACAGCTACAGCATAATACTAGGAGTAGCCAGCAAAAGTGTCTTTTCTGAAAGGGCTGAAAAAAGTCTTTGTGTGGATAGAGAGAATATGGGAATGGAAACCAGGCAGAGCAAGAAGAGCCAGCTGAGAGGAGCAGCACTTCCCCTTGTGAAGGGACTGAGTTACTACAAAGACCAGGTAGTTTCTCCACTTGAGTGATATTAGTGCTGTGCTCCAGTAGCATCTGGGGCTTTTTGTATAAAAGCCTTTCATTATTAAGTATAGAATTAACATTTTCTGTTTAATATTTTCTGTTTCCTCATCTCAGACAGTTCAGACTATTTCTCTGTGCAGCTGATATTTTGTATTAAGTGGTCCAAATATTTAATTTGGGAAATGCAGCTGCTATAAAATACAACTTGATGACAGCAGAGAAATTTGCATTGGGTGAAGAATGTACTGAATGCAGCAGCACAGCTGATCACAAAGAGCCCTCAAACTCTCAGTAAAAATAAGCAATTTGTGTCATTATGTATTGAGGGACCTGGCTTCCACCCTAAATCTGTGAAAAATTCAGCAGTCAAAACAGGATGTAATTGAAGAACAATTAAATTGGTCAAATTTCATTTTCGTTTTTGCAGAATGACACGTGGCTGCAATTCAAAGTGGGGCAAAAGAAAAGAAAAGCTTTGTAGCAGAGACATTTCTGTGCATCCCAGCCAGAGCTGGCTTCCTGCAGAAGCAAACACTGTTATTTCTACACCCTGTTCTTTACCTCATTGGTACCCAACCTTTGAACAGTTATTGTTTTGGTTTGCTTAGGGATCATGATGCAGATATGTAGGGCAGTAGAGCAAGGCAGCGTGAGCCAGCATTTCATCTCCTTCTCATTTGTGGACAGAATTCATTCTATCAGTGTCCATTTAATTTAGCCTGATGGAGTAGCAAGTTGGAAAGAGTAAATTATCCCACACAGCTAGTTTATTCTTAATGAAGTTCATGGAGTGGAGAGTAATCTCTGTGGAGTTACAACCCACATGACATAATTCTGCTTTTTGCTTATGGTGCATGCTACATAGAAAAGGCCCACACATGGCTGATGGTAAAATGGTATTTGTCAAGAGTTTCCAAGTTCTGCTTGTTTGCTAGAAAGTACGGGATAACAAATTACTTCAAGTAAAAGCTCTTGCATGGGTACCTCGGGCATATTGGTGAGGTATTTTGCAGGACTCCTTTATCAGACAATTTTACTCTTTCACTTTTATCCAAATGAGAAATAAAATCTTGGGAGACAGTTGTGAAACTTGGTACATGAAGCTGTTCCTTGGACGAAGCCATGAAAATTAAAAGAGTTAGTTTTATTGCTCCTAGAGAATATAGCAGGCATGTAAATGGTGTTCTCTGTGTATCGGTGCCTCCTGTCAGGGAAGGACTATGAAGCGCTAAATAAGAACTGGGTGGGGGAAAAATGGAAAAAACCTCAGAGGATGTGAAGGTGGTGACAGGCAGGATAATGCATGAAACAAGTGGAGTGTGTCTTAGGGTGGCTGCACAGGAGGAAAAGGAAATCATCTGCACTTGAGGACTGATTGAGAGTTGGGATTTTTTTTACTTCCAGGTAATAATTTAAAGTGTATAACCTGCCCTGATGTGAAATGCCTGCTCAAGAGGAAGAACAATGCAGGATTACAGCATTGAACAGAACTGTATACAGGAAGGTTCATAGGCGGACATTGCTAGCAACATCTTTCAGGTGTTTTTCAGGCTGCCAACATCCACAGGTGTTACTTAACCAGAAATGGAAGCTTAGCTCAGTGAGAGACCTCTTGGCTGAGAAATAAATGTAAATTTTATTTGACCTTAATTTTCCTTTATCAGCTTTGTTGTGAGATCAGTAAGATTGTAAAAAAGATTATCCTTTTATTACTAGGGTCTCGATGAGCTTGTGGATGAACCAGTGGTTCCCTGTAGCAACTGCTCTTTGGGAGACTCCAGATTACTCTTTCAGGTGATTCAGAAGATGAAATTTAAATACTACAGTCATAATAGATGTAGTTTATTCCTTAGATAGAGTGAATTCCATTGTAAATAGAAGATGTTCTTGAAAAAAGAAATCACTAGGGTCTGTTCTCTTTCACAGAAAAAACTTCATTTAACCTAGAGAAGATTTTAAGGAATATCATCCTCGGTGTATCAAGATATAAACATTGAGTTTAAGCATATTTTTTGTTGTCTGGTCCTTCTTGAGTTGTTTTAGCTTCTTTTGTCATCCATGTAATAAGCTGCTTAAAGTGAAATTGATCCCACTAAAAGGATTATTGATAATGGGATCTAGTTAAGGAACAGTGGGCTGGAATAACAGGATAAAAGGGTGACTGTTGAGTCCTCCTTTAAAGCCTCTTGCTCTTTGTTTCCCAAGTTGACATGTGGCAAGTCTTTGACCAAATGATACTTGTATGACTGTATAATCCGAACAGGTGGCAAATGCATTTCTTCACGTTGGCTCCTTAACCAGTAACAGCAATAAGGAAGCTGACATAGAGGAGCCAGAACTACTTTTTGGTTTTATTTGACTTTCTCATAACTCCTGTGGGAGCATGGTATCAGGTTGAAAGCTATATATACTTCCACAGTCTTTTCCTGAATTTCTTTCAATGTTTGTTGTTACAAGCTTTCTAATGCAGTGGTCCAAGATGCTGTGATAAATGGCCTGCAGTTGGTCTGTAGGATCACATGAAGCAGCAGAGCCTGCACGGATTGCTTCTGAAGCGTTTCCATTTGAGAGTTTGCTGATAGAAAGGTTTGGATGTTTTACAGGAGATTTGGCAGGCTGGGATGGTTTTGTGGTTGCAAATGCTCTGCTGTTCTCAACGGCTGTAGTTGCAACTGGGTTTAATAGGAAGAAGAGATGGAGCAGTTTTGTAAAGTCTTTTATGACATAGATTTCTGGGTTGTTTTTCTTAAATAGCATCAGTCTCTTTCTCTCTTTTTTCTCCTTTCAAGTCCTTTAAAATGTCACTTTGTATGGGCTCTCTCATCATTGCTGTCTACCATTTAATGAGATGACTCCCTAACATTGTTTCTTGATGCTCCATATGGGCTCTTTTCCCCTATCTTTTATATCTACCTGCCTTTTCAGTGTAGCTGTTGAAAAGACAAACATATAGAATCTGGGTAAAGTGGTTTCCTGTTTTTCTATGTACTGTCTTACTACTCCTAATGTAACTTGAACTCTTTCCTGTAGAATTTCTGTACTCTATGCTTACAGGTTAGTTTTCCTGCCAGAGGCACTCTTGGGTCCTTTGCTGCAGAGTCCTTGGTCTTGTGCTTTTTATGAGTTAAGCTAATCCCATGCTGCTTGTGGTCAGCTATTTTTTCAAGCATTCTCTCCAGCTACACCTCTATTCCTTACATGTGAACATAGGCATGTTTGAACTCTTTAATATTCAGCTTGCTGACAGTTCTGCGTCTATGGAGCCAAGAGGATACAAGCTGAGGAGCTGTATGGGAACATCAGAGAAAATGTAAAATTAACTTCTAAAGAATTAAAATAGCCAGAAATCTGAAGATCAGAGGTAAAACACTTCATAGGACAGGTAGATTCTTTCATGTTTCACTCACAATTTCTCTCTGTGGAGAGAGATGTTCTTTAACAAAAAAATGAGAGACTGTATTTCTGGGCTGCAATACTAATTAGCAGAAGTACACCCTTAAGTAGCACGGAAAGTGCCTGCTGATCACTCCTACAAATGACGTAATCAAGCAGCTGCACCAGTGTTCACTCAGCAGAGGGAACTTGAGGCACTTTTCTAGAATCTTTAAAGACTCCCTTAAAGCTAAAATAAGCTGTTAAGCAAGGATCTAGTTGAAATATGGATGGCTTGGTGAAGCTGAATGGAAGGCTGAGCATGAAGAATGTGCTGATCTGCCCAAGACATGTTGGTTGGTTGGTAACATTCAGTGTGTGATTTCACTAAGATAAACTGTTACTTGTGAGTAGATGCATGTTTTCACAATATGCATGCTGTCAAATATGTTTTTCTCAGTCAGAGATTATTGGGGGTTTTTATGGCATGCTAAGAGTCTTTCCTCTTGGCCTCCATCTATTTCCTTGTCTTTCATTTTAGTATTTGATGTTTCTTTCCAGGGAAGCTTAGTAGCTTCCCTGTCATTTTCTGAAGTTTGTGTGCAGTGACACACATATAAGCCTTCCTGTACTGCGATGTATTCATTGGTGTGTGGCTACAACTATATTATTTATTTATAATACATATAAAATATATACAGTATATTATATTATGCTTTTTTAAATGGATTAAATGTGATCTGGGTAATGACTTCTCAGAAATACTTAGCCCTGTAAAGCAACATTCATTAGTACTTGCTGTTGGAAGCCTGTTTCAGCAAAAAAAGATGTACTTTTTTGTCTTAAACTGTTGTCTTTTCAGTATTTAGAGGCTTCCATTCCTGCTGGAGATTATGTTAGTGTGACATTGTATATACAATGATTATATTGTATCATTATTAAAAGAAAAATTAATAGTGGCTTTGATATTATGGCAGGGCTATCTAAATTTTAGAGTTCAAGCTTTCAGCTGAAAAAATCCCAAGAAAAATAATGCTATCATAAGGTGCAAATTATCCATTAGAAGAGCACGTTTGGTATTAAGTGTCCTAATAGGTTTGTTTCAGAACATAAGCTTGTGTGAACAAAAGGAAATAGCCTGCCTTGCC
>JAVHNF010067686.1:4534-16793 GCA_034783455.1 Micropsitta finschii | reverse complement strand
GGCCCTGGCACAAGGTGCCCAGAGAAGCTGTGGCTGCCCCATCCCTGGCAGTGTTCAAGGCCAGGTTGGACACAGGGTCTCAGAGCAACCTGTTCCAGTGGAAGGGGTCCCTGCCTGTGGCAGGGGTTGGAGCTGGAGGAGCTTTAAGGTCCCTTCCAACCCAAATCAGTCTGGGATTCTGTGATTCTGTATGGAGTTAACCAATACTTCATCTGTGAGCACGGGATGGCTTCCATTAGACCAGGTTGCTCAAAGCCCTGTCAAAAGCCCCTCTCCAGCTTTCTTGTCAGCTCCTTTAGGCACTGGGAGTTGCTCTGAGGTTTCCCCAGAGTCTTCTCTTTTCAAGGCTGAATAAGCTCAGCTCTCTCAGCCTTTCTGCATAGTAGAGGTGCTCCTGCCCTCAAAATGTCTCTGTGGCCTCCTCTGAACTCATTTAAGCAAAGTCTTTCTGTTATTGCCACCTTTTTTCCAACTTAGGAGATGGCCAAGGCAGCTTCTGTATGTGCTCCAGAGAGCATGGACAGTGAAGACATGCTTTTCATACTGTATACCTCAGGCAGCACTGGGAAACCCAAAGGAATTGTTCACTCCCAGGCTGGATACCTGCTCTATGCTGCTCTCACGCACAAGGTAAGTCAGCTGCACCCTCTGGGAAAGGTGGATTTGCTTACTTCCATTTGTCTTCTGACAGTACTAACGAGAGGGCGTTGGGCTGCTGAGGTTGGCTGTAGTTTGTGTTCGCTGCCCAGCTGGCTTACTGGGTCTCAACAAACTGAAAAATGGCTGAAAAGGTGTAATTAATCTTCAGGATTTGTTCCTGGAGAATGTCATGCTCTGCAAATAAGAGCTTGAGTTATGAAAGGAAGGAAACCACAGTGCTGCTACTTTTGCATTTAAAATGTGCTACTGTTGCCAGCCAGCAGACATTAAAGTGATGCAGGTGAGGAGATGCAGGTACGTATCTTATTGGTACTGGGGATAGCACTGTAGTATTTTGCAGTGGGGTGCTGGCTTTTTCTATTTAAGAAAGGATCTGGACTCAAACCAGCCTCTTGTTGTCCGAAGATCACCAGTTATTCATGCTCTGTGGCTGCACCTTTGCTCTGCTTTTCTGTGTGATGTAGGCTAAATGTTTTAACCCCCTTTCTCAAAGAAAAGAAAAAGTCAAGGCACTACTTCTTGAAGCTTCTGTTCTGAGCTCTGTGTATGAAAAGGTAATAGTGAACTGTGGAGAGAATGGAAAGATTTCCATCTGGCTGTGGTGGTATCACCCTGTTTGTCATCACCCACACCTCAAGCAGAGGTTTGCTTTCTTTAGACTGACAGAGTGGAATTTTTAGATCTGAACGTGCAAGTGTCAGCCTTCTCTGCCTGAAGGCTATTTGTTATGTCAGCTTTGCTAAGTGACAGATTAATCTCCAAGGCATCTTTCTTTCTTAGTCCAGAAGGTAGATGTGAATCCAGTACAGAGGTGCAGGGAGGCGCTGTGTGCAGCTCAGTCCCTTTATAGGGACTTCAGAGCCTGAGAGGGAAAGGCACTTGCCAAAATAAGGTGAGAACTGTTTCTCCTAGGCAGAGGGATCAGACAAGTTGCATGGCCTATGGGTCTTTACACACTCATCGGGTTTTCTTTTGGTTCTGATCCACTTTCTTTCATTTAAAACCTAAAGCTGACTCTGCCTTATGAGTGAGGACCTCTTTTCCATAAGGGAGAGGAGTCAGATTTATGGGAAATGTTTTCCATAATAAAGACAAGATAATGTGTTCTCCGAGATACTTACCCTTATTTTGATGAGCAGGGTAGCAGGCAGCATGTGGAAAGCAATACACTGATGGAGAGGCTGAGCAGCTAAGAAGATTTCTCAGAAAACATTTCACAGGCACCTCTCAGTCCCTCCAGCTTTCTCATGCAAGTTTCTCCATCTCTCAACAAAGCTCTTGATATTGGTGAGGGTTCTGAGCCTCCAAGGCCTGCAGCTTCCCTGCAGCTCAGGGTCAGCTCTCCCACATTTACTGCTTGGAGTAGGCAACCTTTGGTATCCAGAGCTCTAGGCTTTGGTTGCCATTTTGTTTATCCAATCTGAGGAGCTGCTGGTACAGCTATGCTCCCTTTATGTTTGCAAAAGCAATCAGGAGCCTGAAAGCCCTGGTACTTGTCCTGACTTGCTTCCTCACCTTGGGCTAGCGCTTGTGCTGCTTGTCCTATGTGCCTGGCTCCACTTGCCCTGTGTGCTCGCTTGTTCCCACTTGGATGTCCAGTCCAGCACCTTTAGGCTCTTTGTGCCTGCCAACAGAAGTCAGCAGGCCTTACATTTATCTTTGCAGTATGTATTTGACTACCAGCAAGGCGATGTTTTTGGCTGTGTGGCTGACGTTGGCTGGATCACAGGACATAGCTATGTTGTATATGGACCACTCTGCAATGGAGCCACCTCTGTCCTGTTTGAGAGCACTCCAGTGTACCCCGACCCAGGTGAGGAAGTGGGGGGTAAAGGCTTGGCTAGACATAGCAGTGTGACAGAGGAGATCTAGAAACCTGTCCAATGTGACCTGCCTGCGTAGGGAAGGTAAGCTCCATTTCCTTGGAACTTGTGTCTAGGACATTGAGGAACATCTGTGCATCCAGGTGACAAGAAAATAGACAAGGCGCCATTGGTTTCACTCTGTACTCGCAGTAGTCACAGCTTTAGCTTGGGCAGTTAACCTTCCTGCTGAGCTGTTGCAGTGGTACATCAGTGCTAGACACATAAAGACCCTGTTTGTGGTTTTGCAGGTCGTTACTGGGAAATGGTGGAAAGACTGAGAATTAATCAGTTCTATGGGGCACCCACAGCTATTCGCTTGCTGCTGAATTATGGAGAAGAGTGGGTGAAGAAATATGACAGATCGTCCTTGAAGACCTTGGGATCAGGTAGGGGACATGCTTCATCTACAAAAGACAGGTGGTTCTGGCTGATGAAATGAAGGCACCAGAGCTCAGCTGACCACATGGGATGTGGTTTAAAACAGAAGATAAAGAAGGCTCACTGTCTGGCTTTTCAGATACTTTCTCAGCAGAAAGAGAACAAGCTGAAGTTGGGGCTATTTGACCTTACTGTGATTGTCTGTTTCCTAGCTTATTTTGCAGGATCACACTCTTTGCTAAAATGATTTATCCAGTGGTAAATAATGTCACTGCATTTAACTGGCATAGGTGACCCAAGCAGCATTTTCCTGCATTATCAAGGATTCTAGAGGTTCTTATACATGACCCACATTGATCGGTTACTTTCAGAGGTGTTTGTTGGTTCCGTTTTGGACTTTCTGGTTAAAATCAGACCTCAGTTACATGAGCCCACTGCAGTCCTGTGCACATCCCAGACAAAAGCTGTAAGACATGGGGTGAAGGCTCGCTGCAGTGGTTCAAGGCAAAAGCATCCTTATACTGGGATAGCAGCTTCTGTGTTCATGGTGTCAGCTTGGTTGCACCCAGCTACCCAGGTGAGGAGTGATAGAGTTGAATGGAAAAGCTGCTTGACCATGCTGGGATGGTGGCATCAGAGATATGGAAGGGATGGGCTGGAGCTCAGTGAGTTGTTTGACAAGGGCTGGGTAAAATAGGACCTTCTCTTGACAGACAGCAGCTTGTGAGGCTCACAGATGTTCTCATCCTGTATCCCATGGTGGGATGGCACTGGCCTGACCTTCATCCAATTGCTGGGGAAGGTTTAGTGCGCTGGTGGGTTGTACTGAGGGGATGAAATATCTTTTTGGGGCTAAAGGAAAGAGCCTGTTGAGAGGCAGGGGGAAGGAACATAGCTGTGCCTTTGGCTGTAATAAGAAAAGATTCCCAGTGGGAATACCCGTGTCTAACCCTTTAAGGGGGATTTGTGTGCCTGGGGAAGGACTGGAGCTGTAACCATTCCTGAGCAGTGGAAACGAGGAGAAATCAGAGCTGCAGGGTCAGAGCAAAGCTTCACCCATTCAAGGCTGGACGGAAGATAATGTCAAGGGCATAATCTTAACCTTGCAGCCCTTCAGGATGCTTCTAGATCCCTCTGTTTAATAGCTACCAGTGGACCTATGCTCTGTGAGCTTATCCAGTCCTCCTTTGAAGCCATAGGTATTTCTGGCTCCCAGAGCATCCCCTGACAATGAGTTCCACAATTTAATTACAAGGGGAAAGGAAATGCCCTTGGTTGGGTTTTTAAACCTTCTGCCTGATCCCTTTATTCCTGATTTGTCAGGAGAGGGATTGGGAGGGGGAAAATGAGGGAGAAGAGAGAGCAGGCACGGATTGAATTTAGCAATAAAGTAGGGGGGGGAGCTGCTACACTAATACCAAAACAGAGCCTTTCAGAGATGGGATGCTGTTGTGTGTAAGAATGCAGTAGCTCCATCGTCTCTGTGCAGATGAATGGGATAATGAGTCAGTGCTGGTTTAATATCTGGAAGGTCAGAATGGTGTGAAGTGAGATTTCATGGGAATAAACCCAGTGTATCTACAAGCTTGGCATCTTTATTGTTCTTCTAAATCCAGCAGGATACTTGATGGGGTATTCGGGAGATGAGGTTTTCACTGACCTATGGCTTTGCATGGTTCATGTGAGGCTGAGAAACTGTGCTGGGGCTGCATCCAAAACTAGAACAGTACCTCCAGGTTAGATCTATCTATCTAGCATCTATCTAGCATCTATCTATCATCTATTGTCTATCTATCTGTCCATCATCTATCTGTCCGTCATCTATCTGTCTATCTATCTAATCCATCCATCATCTATCCATCATCTATGTATCTGTCATCTATCTATCTATCCGTCATCTATCTATCTATCTATCTATCTATCTATCTATCTATCTATCTATCCATCATCTATCTATCTATCCATCCATCCATCTTCTATCTATCCATCCATCATCTATCTATGTATCCATCATCTATCTATCTATCTAATCCATCCATCATCTATCTATCCATTTATCCATCATCTATCTATCCATCTGTCTGTATTATTTTTCCTTCATCTCTTCCAGAGAATAGGAAATGGCTGTCTCCCTGGGGATGTTTTGAAGGAGGACAATAAATAGCATCCCTGGGGCTTGCTCTTTCAGCTGTGTTCTTCTAACTAATAAAGCGCATCTTGGATTTTCCATACTGACTCCCATGAGTAGGTGACTTTGTTCCGGATTTGCACTGTTCCAGGATGTCCCCAGCAAATATGGTTTCATGCAGATATCTTGGTGTGTTTCATAGTGTTTTCTTTTGCTCTTTGTAAGTATTTCACCTGGTTTTCAATTATTCATTCATTAAAGTGGCTTGGATGGGAGAAGGAATCACACTTAAAAGATGTGAGAACACTTAAACCACTGCAAGACCGAAAGGATGTGAAAACGTAATCTGAGACATCATTTTTATACCATTATGAGCCCTACTTAAGTACTGTGACGGGATGGGAGATGAAGGGATGTGGTGTCACACAGGGCATGGGTTATTGGTTGTGTTGCTGCTGCTTACATCCAATACAATAAACCCCATAAATAACTATTCTCTAATTTATTAGTAACCTACAACTAATAGCAATGTAGCAATTCAGTGCTGCAGCTAAGGGAAGCTGTGCATTAAATCTGTCTCAACTACAGCCTGTCCTTTGCTGTAGCAAACCATAAACCTTTCCTTCTCTTCCACCTGCCTCTAAGCAATGAAAAGTAAAGGTTAAAATGCTGCTCATGAAGGGAGCAGTGTTTGGGTTTTTGGGCTTGAAGGAGTAACATGTGGTGGTGATACGCTCTTTTATAGTGCCTCTATTCTGGGATCTCAAAATGCCATCAAGGCTGTTAAGTAATTAGAGCCTGTCAGCACCTTCACAAGCAAAGGTGGTGTTTTTATCACTAATAGCCAAGTGCTTTGAGCTGCTGCATGGTGCTTTATGGGGAAGGAAGGGAAACCTTGGTGTGTTAGAAGTGGCAGAGACAAGCAGGGATTGGAGGCCATGGGGTTTGGGTGCACACCCTGTAAATGGGGAAACTGAGGCAGGGTGAGTCACTGCATGAACTGGGAGTCACGGCTTGGACCAGCACCCCATCCCCAAGGGATCCTTGCCCTTGCATCCCATTGCTGATGGTGTTATCCTCAACACGCTACTTCCAACCGTGGCTGAGTACCCCAGTATGGGCAGCAGTGGGGTTCACCCATGTCTGTTCATTCCTTTGTGTTTGCAAAGCTCTGGGTAAGGTGATTTTGAAGGTTACCTTCAACATCTAAAGCATTTGCTTGAGAAAACTGAATAAATACTCCAAAAACCCAGGCTCTGGCCAGGAGCCAGGATAATGTTCCCTGATCATCCTCTGCAGTGCTTGTCATCTTTGCTGTGCTCCCAGAGTCGAAGGTGGATGTTTGTTATCACTTTCCTATTCAGGCTATGGACCCTTCTCATCTTGAACCCGGCTGCCACTGGGACAACAAAGTGTCTTTTAAATTAACCCTCAGGTTTTCAGAGTCTGGAACGTCACCATGTCAAACCTCAATACTGTGCTGGGCAATGGATTTGAATGCTGCTGCTGCCTCTCCTCTGTTGCAACCAAAGGCGCTTTAGGGCATTTTTGGACTGCATCAGCCAGGCAGATGTGAGATGAGCTGGGTGCAGTGAAGGTGGCTTGGAGGTGGGTAGAGAGGACCACAAGTGATGCTGCTGCCCTGAACCAGGCCACCATCCCTCCCCACCTCTCTGGGGTGGTTTGGGGGATGAAGGGCCTGCAAAGGAAGCATCCCTTTATGGATATCTCTTCTCCATCACCCCCATTGAGGGATGATTTTTGCATCTTCCCAATAGCATCCGCAGCAGACGGGCTCATCCCTGTGCCCCCGCTGGCAGCAGAACCAGCTTCCCCCATTGCTGCTGAGGCAGCTGGAGCCGATGCTCCACCAGCCTGTGAGCACAAAGCTGCTTTTGCCTGTGTTATTTTGGGCTACTGCAGCATTTCTCTTGCTCTCATGGGAAACCGGCAACAGCAGAACTGGTGGCATCTGCGCTACTGTTGAGTTCGCTGCTGATGCTGAGCTGCTTCCAGGTTTTGACCCAATTTGGCGCAGTTTTGATGGGCAAAGACCTGCAGGAAAAGATAGAAAAGGCATCAGGAAGGTGCTGCGGGTTTGGGAAGCATAAAGCTTCCCGAAAGCTTCTCAGTGCACAGTATTGGAAGGAAAACCCGCTTTGGGACTTGGTGCCATTGCCAAGATCAACCCCAAATCAGCTGCTATTGCAAGGCTGTTTGTGTTTGCACCCCTTGGATAAGGCTGCAGAGCATGGCTGGATCCTGCCTTTGCCTCCCGCTGCTGCCTGGCGTGTGTGGGGCTTCTGTAGGTAGCAATGACATTCCCAGTGAGTTGCACCATGGCTTGGCAATGGCTGGGTGTTTTTAATGGATGGTTGAGGCCCTTTGATAAAGGCCAGAAGAAATACAAAGCTCTTGCCAATATATGCAGTAACTCTTCTCTGACTTCTGGTTTTTCCTTGTGTTTTTCCCTTGGCTGATGTTCCTGGAAGTATAACTGATATGCTATCAACATCACTTTTCCCTGCTCATGTCAGCATCATGTATTTGGGGACATCCCTCTTTTTTTCCCCCTAGTGTAAGCATGGCCACAAAATCAAGCTCCTAAAGCTGCTGCACCACAGCCCTGTCTCTCTAAAGGCCTTTCATGCCCTGCAGTGGATGAGGCTATTGAATCTCTACAGCAATGTGCCCATGTGTCCTTTTGAGCTCTGATGGCTCCCAGTGAGCTGTGTCCATCACTTGCTGGATGGAGGGGGGCAGAACTGGGGCAGTGCTTATGAGTGGTCCCCATCAGCATGGAGGAGCTCTTTCCAACTGCATGCACATGGAGCAGCTTCTTGCTCCCGTGCTGGACCTGCCCTAACATCACCGTTACAACTGATGTGCTACTTGTTGTCTTTGCTCGATGGGGTCTAGAAGGTCTAATGGCACTGCCCGTAATGAACTTTGAAAGGTAAATCTGTTTTGATGCACGTTTGACAAACTCCAGAGTGCTTTTTTCTTTGCTCAACAAGTTTTCCTGGCTCCCATCGGCTGGGAGAAGCCCAAGTGCCCAAATCGATCAGGTTCTACTTGGATAATTGCGATGGGGATTTGGTTCATTACATGAAGTGGCTGCTCAAGTGGATAATTGCCGATCTCGAGGTGTTTGTCCTACTTGCTGCTTTAGATTGAAGCGTATTTAGGTGTAATTTCACAGGTGTATAGGTACAAAATGACTTCTGTGGGGACACTGTGCATGCATTGACAGCATCACAAAGCTCAATGACTCCTATTTCTGTGTGTTGGAAGGAAACGGAGGGAAAGTTCAAAGCACCAGGAGCTATTTCCAAGGCCCCCAGGGATGATGGGCACTGGGGAGCCTTTACAATGTTCCTGTGATGCTGGAGACCTTCTGGCTTGTGTTTCCAATGATACTCGGAGATCTTCATTGTGGTCTGATTCCAGCAGATTACTTCTGTATTCATAAACTAATCTTTATCCAGTCACTAAAGCGTGGTTTGCTCCAGGTCATTCCCATTGGACTGGGGCACAAGTGGGCAATATAAATGTTAAATAATGTGAAAAACCTGTGCTTGCATGGACTTGGGTTGTCTTGACGTGGTTGGAGTCAAGATTGCTGGGGATAGGGACCTGGCTTCCCTATGGAGTGCGCTGAACACTGGCTTTTCCCAGGGAATAACAAACGCCAGCGTTTGCATAAAGCCCCTGATGCTTTCTGCACTACTTCTGCAAATAATCCTTGTTTATCATTCACTCTTGGCACAAAAAGGCCTTTAAATTATTAAGGCCCTAAATATTTTGCAGTGAAGGAATGGAGATAAAGCTCTTGGCAGAAACAAATTGCCAGGGAGAGGCTTCCTTCAGTGTTTTCAGTGCTTTAAAGTATGAGGAGAAATAGCATGTGGGGGGGACTGGGAATTCCTCACTTGATCACAAGATTTGCTTCTCTTAAAGCAGCTGCTTGGTGCATGCTTTCCACAGGCCTCTTAACACGGATTGTCCCTACGGCACATATGGGTACCCAAAGCTGGCCCAGCTCACCGTGGGGATGAAGGTTGCCCATTGTGGTTTAAGTGGCTCCATCCTGCCCCCAGCTCCACCACATGAGTTTTTAAAGCCATTTCCATGTGCTCGGTGCTTCCTTGAGGGCAGTTCCAGTGGGAGCCCTGCCACAGGCCTAAATGCCTGAAGCTTCTCTGGCTTTCAGCCGTGGGACTCTATCCGTTCTTCAGGAGTGGGATATGCTGGTGCTGGTTCGTGGTGCAGGTGTGCTGTGTGTGCCTGGTGTCCTACAACCAGGCTGTTGGTACATCAGGGGTGAAATGCAGGATCTGATAAGCAGTGATCCTGCCACCTATTGCTGACTTTACCCTAATATTGCAGGAGCCAGCACTTGGCTCCTGGAGGCATCTAACCAGACAAGTGTGTATGTATATATGGGTGCACACTAGACAGTAAAACATGCATCTAATGGCCTACTGCAGCTGAGAACTGTGGACCCCTGACACAGCAATGGGTCCTAGTCACCTGGCCAATACCAAACCTCAGGTGTATCTTACACCCATAGCTAAGCCCTACTATCTCCAAGACTCATCAGCATTTACTGGGGAGAACATTCCAGAAGACTCAGTTACAAAGCTAAAACAAATACAGATTTCCTGGCAGCTGCCTGACAGCTCCAGCACTGGAAGATCCCAGTGGCTGCTCTGTCAGGCCCCTTTTTATCAGCTCTGCTTCCCCAGTTGATGACTGCACACACCAGGGCCCTACTGCCAGCAGGACATCCCATGGGAGCAAAGGGTGCCAGCCCCTCCTCACCTGTTATACCAGTTAAAGAGCAGCCAGTTCATTCCCTCCAGCTGATATTCCCGCAGCTGGTTGCTGTTCTTATACTCCCGGGACCTCTCCAGTTTCTGCCAGGACTCAGATGCTGGGCGCTCCTAGGAGGAGAGAGCAGGACCAAGGTCCATGGAGAGGAAGAGGCTAACGCTCAGTGAGGCCAAACCCTGCTTCTGGGGCTGCGCATCAGGACCACACTTCAGAACAGTCATTGACAGCTGATTCACAGCATGGTCCCGGCCTCCAGATCCCACCCTCAGGTCCTGCTAACTAACCCATCTGGAGGGGGGGACATGGGGCTTGCACTGCAGCAGCAGGGACAAAAAGGTCCAGCACTGCTGGACCTTGGCAAGACACAGACAGTCCCTGCTTGCCCAGGGCAGCGAGCTGCCAGCCGGGTACGTTACCTCTGGGTACGTTACCATGTGCTTGATTTCTGGAGGGATTTGGAGGGCTTCAAACTCTTTAATCTTCCCTGGGTCGACATCCTCCTCCAGCTCCCAGGTGCTCTCCTCGTAGGGCAGGGAGCACCACTTCACCAGGTAATGAGTCACCTCCTGCAGCACAGAGACAGGCTCAGAGACAGGGCAGGGCTCACAGCTCAGCCCCAGCATGCAGCAGTCACAGGACAGTCAGCAGCCCCCTTTATCCCTGTGCCAAGGGGTCTTCTGAGGACAAGGCTCACTGTGGAAAGGCTGGGAAGGCCTCAGGGTGCTCTGAGATGACACATGCTGCACGTTGTGAGTCTCGGGCTCATGCCAAGCCTCCCTCCCTCCATGGGGCAAGAGATGCAGCCACTCACCTCCCCAGTGTCAGGGTCCTTCGTGTGAGCCACCTCCAGAATTCGATCTACCTCTACATAGTCTGGGTTGAACAAATCCTCATCAGGCTGCAATAGCAAACAGTAAAAAGAGGGAAGTTCAAAGTGATTCCAGGGTCAAACAGATGGTGGGCAGGAGTAAACAGCTGCGGGGTACCTGTCCCCAGGATGCTGCTGGCTGTGTGCAGCACACCAAGTGCCCTGGACACAGGTACATGACATCTGTCTCTGGGCAGAGAGGATGCAGAAGGCAAAGCTCTTCCTTTAGAGCGTTTAGTGAGCTCCATGCTGCCCTTGCTAGGAGGCAGGAACGTCCTCTCCAACCCATCTGGCCCCAAGGTACAAAGCCCTGAGCTGCGTGCTCCAGCTTATGCACAGCATCCAGAGAGCCACACACAGCACCTGGTAAACTCCCTTCCTCTGCAAGAGATGACACCTTGTTCTCTGTCTCTGCCTCTCTTTCAGCAGTCACCAGCAGCAACTGCTCATAAGGCAAGAGCTCATCCTCCTACCAGGAACACCATTGGAGGAGTGGGCTTCAGACTAGCAGTGGCCCTCAGAGAGACACACTGTCTAGGGCTTGGGAAGGAGAAAAAACAGGCTTTGATGTTCACAGCTCCCCAAGCCCCAGTTCATCACAGGAAAGAGCATTTGCTCCTTGCTAAACTGTTAGTGGTACAATGTGTTCCAACACTTGCCTTTTCTTTGCACCCTGGAAAAGACCCCAAACAGTCTTGGGAGTGAGAAACTTGACACACACCCCCAGCTTTCAACTACATCCATAGAGAAATGTTCACAGCCTACTGGCCTCATTTACACTTGTAAGGGGCAGTTTGAGGGGATCCAACAACTATCTCTGAAGCAGCAAGATAAATTATAGAACATCTTTCATATTAAACAAGATTAATTTGCTTATAGAGCAGGCAGGTATAAGCCCAGGTATTTACAGCTCCCTCTCCCGTAGCACCTCTGCTCCACCACGAAAGCACCTCCAGCACTGCGCTCCCTCCCATTGAGCAACACTTCCAGTGTTGGCAGTGCCTGGCAAGTGACATTTGTCACCCTGCCCCTATCTCTGCCAGTCACACCACGGGTGTTCAGGGTGCTGTCATGGCCCCTTGGCTCCAGCATCCCCACCCGCTCACCCTCTTGTGCTGGCTCAATGCTGTCAGCAAGGGCACACAGGCAGGGCTCTGGGCAGCACCAGGATCCCTGAGCTACTCCCAGCCCTGAATTTTGGACCTGGAGCTGGCCCACTGGGGCAGGGAGGTAGCAGAGGCATCGCTCAGCTCAGGCTGGCTGTGCTGGGGTTGGACACAGCTCCTTCCTGTGCTCGGCTCTCACCTCTGTAAAAATATGCTTCATCTGAGCCTGCTTGTTGCGGAAGCGTTTTATCTTCTGGGAGATCCTGGGGTCCTTCTCCAGCTCCTCCAGAGTTGCCCATTTACAATGGAGATAGGAGCTGCAGAGGGAAAAAAACAGTATCGACAAAACATGACCAAAGAGGCCTTTGGGCCTGATCCCATCCACCACCCAGACCAGCAGGGATCTCCCACTGACTCA
>JAVHNF010067672.1:0-28834 GCA_034783455.1 Micropsitta finschii | reverse complement strand
GTGGTATGGAATAATCTCTTTGGCTAGTTTGGGTCAGGTGTCCTGTCTCTGCTTTCTCCCGGCATCCCCTCCTCCCTGGCAGAGCATGAGGCTCACAAAGTCCTAGTTCAGCCCTGCCAGCAGCCGAGGGAGTAGCTGGGTTTCCAGAGCCAGCCCTCCCTCGCAGCCTGGGGATGTCTGCACACAGCTTGGCTCAGGGTTGCTCCCTCCAAGGATGGCCACCATGCCCTGAGCAGCTACAACCCTTCCACATCAGCATGGGTTTGCTGGTCAGAGGTGTGATGTTCAGCAGAGCAGCAGACGAAAGCAAGGTCCTTCCACCTTCAGACCATCATAGGATCTCTTGAGCCATTCAGTGTGTTTATTTCGCAATGATAGTGTAGCCCTGGGGCTTGTCTCTTAGGTCCTCACTGGTGCAATGCCTGTTACATCAGAACATTCAGACTGATGGGGTAATGCTCCCTGGAGGAGGCAAGGTGCTGACCCAAGCTGTAAAGTTTGCATTTGTCTCTGTTTGCATTTGCATTTTCAGCTGGAGTTGAAGTGCCAGGGTTCTGGGGTGGACAGAGGGGATTTAGGCGGAGCAGGGCTCCCAGATCAGCTCCGAGTTTGTCATCTTCTATTTAACAAAATGCAAATCTGGGATGGCACTGGCGACCCCAGCACTCACTTCAGGATGCACACACGTTGCTCCTGGTTAATCAGCAAAGCACACCCTAGCACAGGTCACAAGGGGCAAAGCTAGGGGTTTTTTGGGCAAGGCAAAAGCCTCTGTTTGCCTGTCAGATGCTTCAGGGGAAGCTGAAGTGGACATAAACAGTGGAGCAGCTCGCAAGTGACAGAGAAGACAACATGCATCCCATGCGCAAGACCTCGTTCCACCATCTTCAGCACCTAACCTTGTAGCATGGCAGGAGTGGATGGTGTCATGGGTGGCTGCACAGCCATGTTGGTCACATTTTGCTGATGGGATGTACAGATGCTGGTGTTTCCTGTGTAATGGAGAATTCATGTTCCAAGCAGTCTGCAGGGTTGTGGTGATTCATGGGGAACAGGAAAACCTAACCTTATCTTCAGGGAGAAAACTGCTGAGCCTCAGGTTTCAAAGCCCTTGGTTCAGTGGAATTACAGGTTCAAATCCTGAGAGGGTCAAACAAGGTCTTTTCCTCTGAGACAAATGGAGTGTCATACACTAAATTGCCTGTGATTCTCATTGCTAGATGCTGTGTTACTTTGAAAGCAGCATGGTGACAAATCTTAGCTTTCTGCGAAATAAATAACTGCATCATTTATCAAAAAAGTTTGCTTTCAGAAACACCGCCACTCTTTTGAGGCATCAGAGGCTCCTGGGAATGGAGGAGACAGAAGAACACAAGATGCCTGAACACAAGAAGAACACAGTATTCTGTTTTATTTGACATTTCACTGTTTGGGGTTTTATTTTTGCTAATTTGAAAAAGCCCCAGTGAGGATTGATCCCTGCCCATGGCACGTCCCAGCAGACTCGCTGGAGCACGGCACCGAGGATGTGTGCTGCCTGACTCACCTCTGGGGAGGTGGGGAGCAACAGGCTCTCTTGCTTGCCACATCCTTGCTGCCTGCAATCACTCTGAGGCAGGAGGAACTCCGAGATAGCTCTTTCCCCCATGGCAGCAGATACCACCCATCAAGGCCATTCCCAGGTTTCTTGTAGGGGAAAATATGGCTCCTTGGAAGGCGTCAAAACCACAGCATCAGGACTGATCAGCTGTGAATAACCAGCATGTTTCTGCCTACTTGGCTAAGATGACACATCCAGACCACTGATATCAGCTGAAGCATAAAGTCTGGTGCTTATTTCTTACAGAGCGTGCTCAGCTCTGCCATGTATAGCAGTGCACGAAACGTAGGCATGCTGCTCCACCAAGGCACCTGTCAGATGCAAATGCTACCGCAGGTGAATTCGTCCTCAAAATTTCTACAGAGAAAGCTATGTTCAAAAAAGTCTGGCAAGGCAGAGAAACACTTTTGAAACTTTAGATTTATCTTCTTCTAAAGCTCTCTCTGGTGTTCAACTATTTCCACACACTTACTCCTTGTCTAGGATAGAGTATAATGCACCAAATGAAATGTCAAAAAGCAGCCACTGTATTCCACATGCTCAACAGTAATTTATTTCACAGCATGTGCAACAGTATCTTATTTTGTGCTTGACATAGAAAATATTACTAACGTCCAGCCAGCACCTTACTAACTTTCTAAAAGCAGATGAAGCAAGAAGTACTGCAAGCTGCTTTTATGTCATCTATGGGATGCTCTCAGCGCTCTGCAAATGCTTGGGAGTCCTAAGTAGCAGGCAGGACTTGTTTACATGTGGGAAAGCAGAAGTAAAAGAGTTTTCTGTTTTCAAAAGCAGTCGCTAGCTCTGGGTCTCTGTCTTTTTGGTGCCAAACTGTGAGAGTTTTTAATGCTCTGGCATGTGTGCAGAACAAAGAGCAACTGTTCGCTGGTTTAACTGGTTTGACTTGTACACAGCTCCGTTGAAAAGGTACCTTAGTGTGCAGCCTGTGTAGCGCAGTGAAGAAGCAGATGTTCCTTCCACCCCTGCTGCCCATCAGGTCTGGATTTCAGAAGTGACCTAGTCGAAGCCAACAGGGTTTGCAGTGTCCAGTGCCGCTGAGAGCTGGGCCAGGTGTGAGATCAAATGTCTGGAGCCGGGCATGTAACGTTTTTTCAGATGTGCTTCTTGGTGATTTCTTTCCAGGCACACGTGGGAAGTCTGTGGTAGAGCTGGGAACAGAGCCTGTTCCTGTGCTGTGAGAGGCTGTGCGTCTGACAAGACACAGGCACAGCCCAGCAAAGTAAATGTTGTGATTTCATGGCTGGAGCTCAGTGGCACCCGGCAGTTGCACCAGGGGAATTTTTTCCCCTGACTCCAGATTCACAAGTGCTCACACTGCAGCTAAAGCCTCAGAACCTCTGACATTCAACAGGAGCTTAGTTCTGAGTCCGTAGTACCAGTGTCTCTTTGTACTCCTGTTTCTGTGTGCAACTCAGTTGTGGGGTAGCCTTAATGAGGAGGGTAACCAGGCAGGAAGGCTCAGGGAGCTGGTGAAATACAGGTGAAAAGCACATCATAGAGCTGAGCTTAATAACAGATTGCACAGAAGAGTATTTTACACCAGGAGCAACAGTACTGTTGCTCATACTGTTGTTGACTCCAACAGTATGTAATAAGCTGCTTCCTGAGCTTGACAATGGAGCTGGGACTGAGCTTATGGGTGGACGATATGCTTTGGCATTGCTCGCTTGTTTGAGTTGTCTGGTAGAATCACACATTTCTTTCTTCTTTAATTCCATTAATTGAGGTTATCTCAATTAATATGACAGGAGAGATTGTCATAGTCTATGTCTGAACATCATGTCTGCTGCCAGTGCTGGCTGTGTGGCAAACCCTGAACACACTGCTGGGACTGTCAAGCCTGGGCTGTGCCTCGCTGGTGTGTCCACAGCAGGGCAATACTCATAAGGGGTGGCTACACCATTGTGGTGTGGACTGTGCATGCAGCTCCCTGCTGGTCTGTCTTCACCATGTGTGGTTGAGTGCAGCTCCACAGTGCAGATGTTTCTGGCTTGTTGTTTGCATCAGTTCATGTTGAAAGCTTGCGTTCTCAAGACATTCGCTTCTATTTGTTTAAAATGTGCTGTTTCCATAGGTCGCACCTGCTCTCAAGGACACCACCCAAGGGTAAACATGGAGAAGGAACAAAGCCAGCATCACAAGTGCAGTTTCCATGGGAAATGCAGGCAGATATACCTGTACATATAATAAGATGCTAGGCTCTGAGTGTCTGTTCTGTTCCTCTGCTCTGGGATGTGGTGAGGAGCACCCAGCCTCTGGCATCAAAGAGGTCTCCAGAGCAGTGAAACAGCTTAGGCAGCTGAGCTCCTTAAAAAAGAGCAGTTGAAACCACATCCCAACCACCCCTCTTCCAGCACAGGTCAGGAACTGTGCTGTTTCTTGAGTAAAATTTCAGTCAGACTTAATTTTCTTTTTATATCTGTTTTAGACAATGCTAAATATTGAGCTGCTATTTGTCAAAGGTGGCAAGAGGAATTTCAGACTGAAAAGCAGGACTTGGGTTTTCATTTAGAAGGGAAACTGGGAAATTTTTTCATCAAAACTACTTTCATGGAAGAAAGTTTTTAAAGAACATTCAGGTTGAAAGTATTTCAGCCATCTGCCTTAAGGAGGAGGTGAAAACCCCTCAGATCCTTCCCACTGTGAATATGCTGGATTTTCTGCTGTAAAAGGCTGGATCAACCTGTGGTTGAAGCCTTTGTTTTATTTTGTTGTGTTTCTTTTATGGATATCCCCATCACTGAAACATGTAAACACAAGGAGTTTTGGGTGAAACTTTAGCTGATAAGGGGCAGGGAGCAATTGTGGGCTGGCAACAGGCTGGAATCAGTGCCTTAATCAGACATTTCCCTTTCTAATTGCTATGATTCTACAGCTTAAAGAATTACACAACGTGTATTTTAGTTGGAACAAGATACTATTATTGAGTAAAGTGCGTAATAATTGTGTTTCAGGAGGTGGAATAAGCATCTATCACCAGGCACTTTAATCCATCATTGTACTTTGCTAAATTACTGAAATTGCACTGCATTCAATACTAAAATTACATGTAATAGAGTGATTGCTGAACTGACACTCACAAAAGGATGTCTAGTACCTACATTTGTTTTCCTAATTGACAATTTTAGGCTTTGATTTAGAAAGGGAGGAGTAACTGCAGCCCTGATTTTGGTTGATAGGAATGGAGAGCACGTAGCTCCTTACAGAGGCAAAGTCTTTTAGCATAGATGGATCCTCTCTCTGATTTGCTATAGCTTTCAAGCTTAGGTCACTGGATAGATCCATTTTGCCCACATTTACAAAAACATTAGATTTTGATACAAGCCTTTCTCATAAAGATACACCACTTGCTTATATTGCTCTGCAGTTTCTTCACTGGTCATTCATTACTTAATGCCACATTTTGCAGACAGGGACAAGTGACTTGACCAAGCGTACTTAGCACAAAGGTCACGTTTCTCATCTGGATCTCCAATGGCAATTTGGAGATGCTGCAACTTTTGTTGTTTCTTCTTCCTGCAATCCCTCCACCCTGCAGGATTTTAGTTGGAAAACATCAAAATTAAAATCAGAGCTCTTGGTTTCAGCTCCTGGGTATGACATTTAGCTCAGGCCCACCTAGAATAATATTATTGTTTTAGATAGCACTCCAGAGATGTGACCAAGCTCTAAAACTAACTGATGCTAAACTAAACTCAGTTGTTTTTTTAGACTTTAGCTAATGTATGGGATCATATGGGAGAATACATAGATTTTTTTTCCATAGGCTAAGCAATATCCTTTTGCAAAGGTGTATAACTCCTTTCTCATCAGACTGAGTGAACAGCTGAAGAAATACCAGTTATATACAGGGAAAAACATTTTTTGGTAATAGAGAAATATAGAAATGATTATTTGATTATCATTTACGAGACTTTCATTACTGTCTCCTGCCCTTGGAAAACTGACTTGCTTTCTGAAGACCAAAACCACCTTTTTATTTCTTTTTAATCAGGGGTTTTCCCAGCCTGGCTGGGACTAGAACAGGTCTTTAAGAAACTTAATTGCAAGATGTTAGAATTTCTCTTTGGAGGAGAAACACACACTCCATCCAGGAAACACTGAATTTAAGTCCTCTCTTGATGTTTCCATGGCCTCAGCCAAAGGGATGAAACCTTTCTTCATAGCCGGTGACATAATCTGTAGGGTTTACCCACTCCTTTAGCAAAGTATCAAACGCTTTCATTGATATTTTTCTTACATTTTTTTTTCTGTAAATGAAAGAAGATGTGAATGTCTCCTTCATGAGCAGTCACTATATAACATACATACTGTAAGGTCTAGTTAAAAAGTTTCAATAAGCTAAGCAAATATGAGGAATTCTGATGGGAAGGAATTAAAGCCATCTATTTCTTTATTCCAAAATAAATATGCAAGTTAATCAGGAAAAGTGAAGAGTGCCAAATATTCATCCTATATGCTAAAGTGACTCATGGCGAAGGTAGACAGTTTTATAGTGCAATTTCTTTACTCGTGCTGGAAATGGATAGCTTCCAAGTGACACTTATGAAACAATTAACTGTTCAAGGATAATCAGATTTGTAAGAAAATGTAAAGATAAGCGATTTAGCTGTGATCTCAGATGGAAAGTGACTGAGGGTGGTGGGCCATATTCCATTGTAAAAATCCCCTTTCTTTTACTAAATGGCACTTTTGTGCTGGATTCAGGCAAGTAACAGCTCCCTTGACTTTCATTGCTAGGATGACACACGACTGATTTGCATCATTGGAGATCCTTGCTGATGGCTGAACTGCTTTGCATATAAATGAGATGTAATCTGAACAGCTGCTCAGCTGGTGGATATGAAGGATTTACAGTTCTGGATCAGGTCTCTGTTTGCCACCAGTCTCCAATGGAACTCTGCTCCAGGCTGCTGGAAAGCATGTAGTGTTTTCATACCTGGAGCTTAGACAGGGACAGAGGTTGGGCGTTCAGATGGCCAAAAATGTTTTGAAGCCATTTTACATTTTAAAGTTGAAATGCTCACTTTTCAGGCTTGCCCTCTCCCTTGAAATTGTCTTCTGTATGGTGGAAAAGCGAAGTGCTTTTTTATTCTCCATGTGTGGCACAGACTTTGTGTGCCTATTTGTAAAATATGAGCTACAAAGGTAAGGCCCCAGCCAGCCAGCCCAGGGCAGCCAGGCTTTGACTGCCAGTACTCTGTGGCTCTTTGGATTTGCCAGCCCACACACGGCTCTGGTAATACGCACACATCCTCTATGCCTGTACAGTGCCAAGATGGTTGCGCAGACAGAGATAGTCAGTGCATAGGGATAGCACTGACAGCATAGCAGAGGCTCATTCTGCATCTTAAGGTGTTGCCTGGGCCATCTCAGAGAGCTTTTCTGCTACCTCCACAACCTGCTCATCTCCAAATCGACTAGGGCTGGGGGGAGGCAGCTTGAAGCCAGGAGAGCCTGGGGGGTTTCTGTCGCTCCAGTGCCTGCCTGCATCCGTCCATGAGTCATCTTCCATCAAAGTGGCTGTCCTTGTGTTCCTGTTCACTGGGCCTCTCTGTGCTGTTGGTCATGTGTTTCTCCTTAAAGTGTGCTCTTATCTGTGCTGCCTTTGCAAATACACTTTGTGGAGGAAGTGGGAGGAAATGTGATGATGACGTCGTGACCCCAGCCTCCCTTGAGCTGTATGGGAAGGCCTCTTAGAAAGCCCTTTTTTGTGATATTTTCAGCTTAGTTTCCAAATCCCCAGAGGCCTGGCTAAGACTGGGAGGCAGCCAAGCCTTGAGTGACTATTCATCTGCCTGAACCCTCCCTAAAGATTTGCCTGTCTGTGGAACAAACCACATTGTCAAGGGCATTGTTATTGGTGTGTCAGAGATAAGAGTAGCTTTCAGCCCCGGGGGGACCCAGAGAGCCTTGAGACAGTTCGGATCCTTGGCCAAAGCGTATATCCCTAGAGCAGAGGAGGCAATGCCCTAAAATGCAAGGACTACAAAACACCTGCACTCTGCTTAATGGCAAAGGTTTCACTGCCAGTAGTCAGATTCAGAAAAATATTTACAGCACTTCTAAGAAAGCATTTGTAGATCTGGGTGTACAAGCCTGTGAAAGTGGTCTCCTGGCAATGCTTGCACATGCACACAAAGCATCTTGGTCTTGAAAGGAAGCTTTAACACTGCTTATTCCTCCACTGAAGCTGGCAGAAAGGGGAATGATCGCTATGATCCCATCAGCTGTACAATAAATCCCTGATGATACGAAGGCTCTGGAAATAAATCAGGCACCTGGTACTTTCGCAGCAATGGCAAAATCCTTCAGATGCTGCTTACTGTGGAGGCAGAACTCAACCTGTTATAAACACATCCTCTTTTCCTGAGTGTGGTTGGTTTTATCTCCAGGTTAAGAGGATGTTCAGATCCCAGATGGAAGAAGAAGTTGTTTGGCTTTCAGAGCTTTGTTTACTCATAAAAGGCCTAACAAACATGGTTGTTAGGGCCCTCTAGGAGGTCTTTCTTATGAAGCTAGGGGCTATTGGATTAGGCAAATGAGAGCCAGAGATTTGCCTAATAGCTTGACAGGCCACGAGGGATTAGACTCTTGTGGGCTGGTGTAAACTTGTGGGACAGAGGTGCTGTGGCATGGGTCTCTTCTTTGCTGTGGATAAATACCTTGTCAATGTGGGCTAATCTTGTTTGCCTTGTCCTCCATAATGCTGCATTACAGGACACAGACTCCTCCAATTTAATCACTGTTGGAATCTAATCGTAGGGTTTTGTTTCATGCACGTACCTCCTCCATTATGCACCACTTTCAGCATTACAGGGGTCAGGGATTAACACTCATTTTTAACTCACATTAGTTCGAGCTCCTGAAACAGTTTTTCCTTTAGGACCAAAGGTTCAATTGCAGCTGGCTGAAGGCAGGTCCCTCTGGTGAGACCCCGCTGCTACCCTGGCATGCCTCACTCCATGCTTCTTTTTCAAACCCTGGTATTAACCATGTCTCTCCCTCCCCATATAACCTAGGTACCCTCTCCCTGAGCTGGGATCCTGCTTTGCCATTATGCTGTGCTCAAGGCAGTATGCCAGCACCGGAATGGCACCCTGTGAAGCCTGAAGGACACCCCTAGAGAGCACCCACCCCTCCCTGGAACACTCTGCCACCTTTCATTTGATTTGAAATGGGAGTCAGTGGTCACTTATATCAAAGGCAAATGGGCAGTTAGCAGCAGGACTGAGGTTCTGTTAAGGGGTTGTACATAAAGTGGACATAGGACTTCTCTGCTCCCAGGTCCCTTTACATTGGTCTGATGGGGTAGAGGGCTGTGAGCGTACAGCGTTTATAGAGCACTGTGGCTTTTGCTGCACCTCTCACTTCTGCTTCTGGCCAGCCCAGAGAAGAGCAGCCACCTCTCCTGGGCTGGGTTTGCTACCAGGACACAGGCCATATTTGTCTTATTATGATGAAGGTTCCATCCCATCCAGCCCCAGGTTTATCACACTTTTTAGGTATCTTCACATTTCCTCGCTCCACATCTTCCCCTTGTCCTCCCTACAAGTATACCAAGCGCCCAGCAACACTGGGTCCAACAGAGGAGCTGGGGTCCAATCACCTGCAACCGCTGGGGGCACACAGTCCTGAGTCTTGATAGATGCTTTTTGGAGCTGAGGGAGCCCGGAAAATTGACTGCAGCACATCCCTGAGTCTGGAGGCAGCCTCCCCCACAGCCGATTAGCATCTGCAAGGCGCTGGAGGGGATAGTGCAGGTGGGAGGAAGAGCTCAAGCCAGTCCCTTCTGCCCCACGGTCTTGCTCAGTTGTGCAAATTGCTCCTGAGCTCTGGGGGGCCATAAACCCAAATTGCTCCTTAGAAAGTCCAGACCCTTCTGCCCCCTCCAGCACAACCCGTCGGCCCTGTGCCCAGCGGGTGGCAGAGCTGCAAGGAACAGGGCAGATGGGAACAGCGAGTGTCAGGGGTGCTGAGTACCAGGTGACAGCTTCCCATCGGCAGTGACAGGGGAAGGGCTGCCTTGCGTGCACATGCTAATGGCAGCCACCTGGGCTCAAATACTGCAGAGATGGTGGTGTGAAAACGTGCTGTACATAGGTCTAGTCCCTGACACCTTCACTTGCCCAGCAGAGAAAAACCTCAGGTGCCAAAAGGGTTGTAAATAGGGACCTTGCAGGCTGGTCCTTTACTAACATATCCCCAAAACAGCACTGCGTCTTCCTGAGTGGATGGTGTGTGCAGAGCAGTGAGGCACTGTGGGCGTAACAGCAAGACCCTCAGCAGCAGCACAAGGCATGGTTGGTTGTACCACCCATGCAGTGCTGGGCCAAGTCAAGTCCTTTGGCTTTCCCTACTGTCCCACTACATGAAACACCATGCACCTCCCATCCATTTCTCTGCATCTTCCTTGCCTTACAGGGAATGAGAAGATTTAAATTGTCACATAAGCACAGCGAGGAGAAGGTGTGTAATGGGAAGCTGAGAACCAAAAGCAGGCCAGCACGGATCCCGAAACATACCAGGGCATCCATGGTATGATCTCAGACAAGCATGTGCCAGCTTATAAATGGTCTGTGGAGTGGGACCTGGCAGAAGGAAGCACGGCTCGACTCCATGGAAGTGGCAAAGGTTTGGTACTGAAGCAGTGAGAGGTAGAGTTCACCCTGCACATGCATTATTGCCTGCACTTTGTGCTACAGCTTAGTCATGGCTGACCCAGGCTTGGGAGAACAGAGCTGTGCTTGCTGACATTATCTCTGATTAGGGCAGAAAGGCTTCCTCTGCTCTGGGCCTCCCCTGCTACCAGGCAAACACTGTCATCCGACTGCAGATTGAGATATGAGCTAAGTGAGCCTAAAGCTGCACCCTGCCGCTGGCTGGCTTTGCATGGCTCTGGAGACAGACGCAGAGGTGGCCTAATGCACTTTATTACTGCTCTTTATTACCAGACTCCACTAATGAATTCTACTAATGCGCAAAACCCAGCATGACAAAGAAGCCCTCGCTCTTCTTCCACACCCTCCCTTTCTTCTAACCCCTGTAACAGTTCCTGCTGTAGCTGTCTAGTCCTGCCTGGGACAGACAGCACAACTCGGCAGATGGCAAAAGGTGTATACTCCTGAAGTGAGCTAGTTGTGATATACTGCTGAAGTGAGACCCTCTCCCAAGATCTCACTGCTGGTTCTTGCATGGGGAGGAAACATTGCTCTTTACCATGCCAGGAGCTAGCTTGCATTTTGGCCTGGAGCTCATTTAAACCGTGCTCTCTAGTAGCAGCTCCCTTCTTTGCAAGGCAGTCCTGGGAGACTCCTGGGTTTAGGCAAGAGGACAATTGCTATCTAACTGATGGAGCTGTGCATATCACGTAAGCTCCCACAGCCATCATTCTTCAAACACAAAGCTTCTGCCACCTTTCCATCCCTCAGCACAGGAGCCTCATGGAGCACTCCCACGAGCTTTTGCACAAAACTGACTCTGTAGGGAGGAAGGGAAGAAGGAAAGGGCTCCTGGTGCCCTGGGCATGATGCTGGGCAGCCCAGGGCACCTATCATATGAGAAGCCAGTGTTTTTTCCATCTGAGTGCTAGGCTTTATAGACAGAATACAATGTCATGCAGAAGGCTGCTAATACATTGCCTGTGACTTTTGCGTGTCTTAAATTTAGAGTTTACAAATTGCATAGTCCTGGGCTAACCTTTCTGTCAAGCAGACAGCTACTGAGTTCCCAGACGGAAATTCTTTGGCCACCTCCATCTGTACTGTCCAAAGGTCTTTAGAAGATATACCCTGGGAACAGAACCTGTCACACTGTCCATCACTGAATGTAGGGCTCTTACCTCTTGCTGTGCCTTTAGCAACCACTTTGTTCTCCAGTTCCTTTCCTTCAACTGGCTCTGTCTTTACCTATTGGAGCCCTTGTACTTAGACAAGATACATACTTGGCATAATAAAAGAGATTCCTTATAGCCAGCAGTGCATCCAGCTGCTCCCTGTCTCCTGTTGCTGAAAATTAAAGAGATGTAAAATCAGGAGCTGAATGTCTCTGCATCTGGGGGCCTTGTGTGTAGTTGGAGATGAGAGTTTAAGATGTGCCCTTTTCCCAGGAATAGCAATTTAAGAGTTCAAGAAATGACAATTCCTAACAAATCTTTCTCCAAAGAATCTTGCTTAAATACTTTAAATCACACCGGAGGTGTTCATTTTTGCTTATAGTTTCTTTGCTTCTCTTGACTGCATACTCCAGTGTAATCCCACGTCCTTCCCTGAGAAATGCTTTTGAATGTTCCATCCCCACCTATACTCTTGGACCCCTAAGGGGGACAAGAAAACAGAAGGGAAGGTCCACTGCAAGCAGAGAAATCAGCAATTTTCCTTCACCACAGGAGACCTCAATGGAATTCAGCATCTGCAGGCCCTGGTGCTGTATCGCCTTGAGTAACTCATGTT
Organism: Micropsitta finschii; assembly: GCA_034783455.1. NCBI lineage: Eukaryota > Metazoa > Chordata > Aves > Psittaciformes > Psittacidae > Micropsitta > Micropsitta finschii. The sequence goes on along the minus strand of JAVHNF010067672.1, from coordinate 16,762 downwards.
CCTAGGCATGGTGTCCAGGCAAAACCAAGTTCTGGCCCAAAGCAATGCACATCAGTATTTTCCTGGTATGCCCTAGTCTGTCTCTCATAACAGGCTCCCAATTGCTCATCTTCATCTTAGGGTGGCAATAACATAAAAAGGTTGTAGTAAATGGATTTAATTTGCCTCCTGGCCTAGCAGCAGATTTTCTTGGGTGAATGGTCAGAGCTTGTATTTAAAAGCGCACTGGAAAAAGTACTATCCATGGCCGATTGAGCTCATGGTGTATCCTGTAAATCTGCACTTCCCTGCTGTATTTGAGAACACTGGGTGCTGGGAAACCTTGAGAACTGTAAGTGGAGAAGGAGCCCCATTAATTCCTGTCTAGACTGGCTTCTGAGCCCAGGTCGCAGAGATGAAAGGGCACTTTATTAAGACAGGGCATAAATCCACCCTGCCAACAAGTCCACACTCCTCTGGATTATTTACACCTCTCTCCCTCCCTCTGGTCATTGCCTGTCCCTATATAATCTACATTAAAGTTCTGACAGGATTAATCCAGTATATCTTAAGCTTTAAATATCAGGCTCTGTGTGCTTTCGTTTTCACTATGTCACAAAAAAGACTTCATGTTTTACAGATAGACTGAAGAAAAATATAGGTGTCTAAGGAAAGGAGCTTGTTGTTATGACTGAGAGATAAAATGTGTGCTTAGAAGATTTTATTGGAAACTTGGCCTTTGCCGCACCTACAGCTCCTCTTCTGATGCATCTGGCCAGCTGTGTCACTAAGGGCCAGCCAGGGGCTGTATGAATGGAGACATCTGGGCTTTGAGCATCACCTTTCTGGATGAGGAGTGACAGCCAGGGGCCAGGCTACAGCCCTGTTTTTATGCAGGACTGTCCTCCCTTGCAGTGATGTGCTCAGCTGCTGGGGACTAGGACTGTAGGGGTGCAGAGGGCATGAGAAGTTTAGGATGGAGGCTGTGAGGAAGACAGGCTTTTTTCCTTCAGAGATCTTATACATTTTCATTGCTCTTCTTGTTTTGCTTGTGTGTTTTCTATCACTGGAAAGTTCCTGTCTTTGGAACATAGATTGGTTTTGGGTGTTTTGGTGCTTATGGAAAGAGCCGCAGCACTGTAAGCGCATCGTAGATCCTGTCATCTCATGTTTGTGTGAGCTTCCCCACCTCCCTTGCAGCTAGGCAATGAGGAGCAAACAGTGCTTATGGCAAAGAGCCTCTAAAGGACTTTGGCACTAATATATTTTTAGACTGAAAATGTAAAATGTGCATTCACTCAGTGCATATGTACCTCTGAAACCCCTGGCTCACATGGTTCATTTCCGGTGTAGGTCCTGTTCAGCTGTACAACTGAGGGGTGAGGGGTATAGCAATGTGGAGCATTAGTGATGTGGGTGCTGTGCAGTGAAAGACAGGCAAGGTGGCTATAGCTACAGTCAGCAGAACTTCTGGATGACATGGAAGAGCTGCAGCCTGCAAGGGGACATCCAGGCATTACTGCAGGACTGGAGTTCCTGCTTCCCAGGCATGTGTGTCACCAGTAGCAGGGCAGACCAATCCTTTGGCAAGAATGACTAATACTTTGGATTAATCGCTTTGAAAGAACAGATGACTTCATGAGCATGATCTGATGCAGGACTGCCTTCCTGTTGCAGACCCTACGCATTTTCACTGTTACCTGATATATCCAATGTGATAACAGTACATGATAATAGAGCTGCACAATGCTCCGAGCTGTGTGACTTGAAGACATGCTGCAAATACCAGCACACTGTAGCAACAACAGGCTAAGGAAATGATGAGTGCTGTTGAAAGGACACTGAATTTTTATGCAGCCAGACAGGGATCTCCACAGTGTCAAAGTCTGCTCAGGTCTGCATTTCAGTACTTGCAACCCTTTTGCATTCATTTTCTGTTGCAGTTTTACAAAATGAGCTTACTGGCATCATCAATTTCAAGTCATTAACAAATGTTTACCTAAAGTGAGTTTGAAACCTATAAAAAGGACCATTTGAAGTGTTTCCAAGATTCATTTGGCCAAAGAAATCATGACACCTGAATTATGTGTCAAATCCAACATAACCAGGCTGCCACAATTTTGCATATCAAGTGTTTGCACTGAACTTGAAAAACTGTCTCCAAACCAAGGCTCAGGCAGACTACAGAAATATTTCAAATAGATTAAAAAAAAAAAAATTAAAAAAAAAGTAAAAAAAATCAAACGCTGTTCACATACCTGAAGAAAACAAATCACTGAGTATATCATTCGGGGGCTTACTTATTTATCACTTTCTTCGGCAGCATTAAAGGTCAGCACCATGTTCCCCATTAAACACTCAGCTTTGTCTCTCCATGTGCTGCAGCAGCTGGCAGAAGAGGTAAAGTACCTTGAGTTTTGCCTTTTTGACTTTACTGTGAAGTTTATTGTTAGATACTTGGAGGCTCAGTAAACAACAGTTATTAAACAGCTCGTATCCTTTCCTTTCAAGCAGCTTTCTCTGAGCTGGAAGGGCACAGTATAATCTCCACACCCATTATGCTCATACAGAAGAATTTCCTTTTGTCATCATTTTCATTCCCAGGTTTGTGTCAGGATGGACAGAGGGCTCCAGAATGCAATTAAGCACAAGCCTGAATAAGACAAGAGCATTATTGAGCCTGTCCCAGCCAGAAGCCTGTTCTCCCTGTGCCTGTCGGACACAAGCCATCATCCTCTGTGTGGGGAGAGCACGTGGCGGCTGCTGGATGAAGGGTTGGGCCATGCTGAGTTTGTGTTAAGGACGGAGCTGGAGCAATAGGGTATTGTGTAGCAGAAATAGCCCACAGAGTCCCAGAATTACTTCCCACTGGCTTTCCTTTGGTTCATCAGTTTCAGTATCTCAATGTGTAGAGTCAGCAACATGCCTTAGAAACCATCTGTTAGTCTGGCTTGGGAGAGGAGACTAAAATATTCAGAAGTAGTCATTATAGGGAGAAAAATCTCTAGAAACTAGCAGTTTTTTATTATATATTTTTTTTATGGAGCATATTTTCACATTTCCACTAATCTAAACTCACCAGGAATTTTAGCAGGAACAGGCTCAGTTATATTAGTCTCTTGCTTTCCCAGCTTTTTATACAAAAACCCTTGCAACAACAGTGAAAGATGGCATATACATATATATAACTAAACTGCTGTTTACCTATGTGACTTTAACCTGATTAACAGTGTCACTAAATCTTTATGCTCTGTATCGTAGGCAGTGCTCTGATGGCAGTGTGTGTGGATACACTGAATAGCTTGAAATTGGGAACTGCTGGCAGTAGGCTTGTCACTGTGGTTCAGAGCACAGCATAGTGCTCCCAGAATGCAAGGCCATTACCAGGACAGCTGGCCCAGGAGGACCTTCATCTGTCCCTGATGATATCTGAGCTAGAGAGTTTGATGGCATTGTGAATGCCCCTGCATCTCCACATGGTAGTCAGCTTCACTATAGGCACATTCCTCGTAAGTATTTTGAACTCCATTCCCAAGCATGAAGAACAGAGGTTTTATTATCCAGAAACTCAAATTGATTCTCACATAAGGACAGCAGACAGGCTGGTGTGGATCACAGGAACGAAAAGCTTCTCCAAAACCTCTGTCTGCTGGATGTTCCACTGGGTAACCTGCATGTACCTAGAATCATCTCTCCCTTCTGCAGTGCACAGCTCTCCAGCTCCTTACAAACCCAAATGAGTCCTTGGGTACCTCTGTTCTGCAACAGCTGGGAAAATGGCAGGCACTTCCCATTAGAACTTGTGAAACAATTTTAAAAATATGAATAATAAATGGATACAAGTACAATACTTTCCCATGAAACAGAAGAAATGTTTTATAACCAACCATCCTTCATCAGATAATACTACTGACGTAAGAACTCATGCCAGCTGTCATGTGCACCATCTTTCACTTCCACCAGTAAGTAGGGAGAGAGAAGGAAATGACTCCTTCCTTTGAGTCCTTTCAAATGGAATCCTACAGGAACTGGCTGATATGGAAAACCCCATCAACTTTGTACTGGAAAGATGCTGCAATCACTTCTTCTAAAACATTAAGTAAGATATGGGGAGAATTATCCACAAGGCACAGAACTGTTGTAAACTTTTGCTATCTAAGCAGGTGGGGAGACATTTTTCTCCTCTGTTTAACTTGCCTGCTATTTCCTCCTCCTGGCATTTATTAATCTGACTGGTTAACCATTGAGTCCAGCCTGAAAACAGATCTCATCACAAATCCTGTTCTCCATGGTGGACTTGGAAAAGGCTCCGGCTGAACAAAATCACTTCTGTTTTAACTCTGAAGGGCAGAACTAAATGCTGGAGATAGATGTTTACTATGAAATTAACACTAAAGGTTTCCTGTTTGGAGCAGCTGGGATTTCCATTTGTAGACAAGCTCTGGTTTGACACAGCCCTTCAAAATTCATCAACAATTTGGGTGCTTCTGGCTATGCAGTATTCATTGCACCCATTCTACTGATAAACAGATTCAGAAGCCCTAATCACAGGGGTAGTATATTCAATAACCATTGCTTTTTAATTGTTTCTGATCTTTATCTCTGTTTCCCCCCAGGGTTTTTTTCCTGTGGGAGGATCAGTGTTTCTCTTTGAAATGACTTTTCCTTTCAACATTCATCATTCTGGACTGTTCAAGTGCTGTTTCAGTGCAGAACCTGCTCACGAACTATTTGTAGCAGCTGCTTTTTTGAAAGTTTGCTATTTGCAGCATATGAACCCTCACTTAAACCGCCTGACATTCCCTTTCTGACTGGGCACAAGACCCCTGCACCACTCAACATACTTCTGGGAGAGCTGGGGTTGACCCCAGACCTCCTGCCTCTTGTTTCATATCTGACCCTGTGTGAGTATTTCCAGTGTGCTGCCCGACCACAGAACCATAACCAAAGTTTGTAAGTGAGTAGTGAGAGATGAACCACAGCCAGGTGTCATTTCCAGGCTGGGGGCTGATCCCAGCTCCAGTGGGACTGTCTGTGCTCCTGGGGTCTCCCTTTCTGCCTGGGAGTTGTGCAAAGAAAGCCTCAGAGCACTTGGGAAGATGAGCCTGTGTTTGAGATAGAGGAACAAGTTAAAAATAGCATGAGGCAGAAAGAGAATGCTACAGACTGTTTCCATCAGCAGAGGGGTCATGTCCTATGGCTTGTGTGTGGTTTTTATAACATGGCAATAATTACTGGATGGCTCTTTCCATTTGCATCTCATTATTCAGCCAAATAATGCATACATTGGCCTGACAGTGATTTACACGTGCAACTTTTCCTATATATATCGGTAGCCAACAGAACTTGTGTCTGAGGACCTGCAAAACCCCAAGTCACAGTCACTGTTCCTGCCTGACACACTCTGTGGACCCTGGTTTTAATCTCTGCTGGTCCCCACCTGAGCAGTTCCTGGGGGAGAACCTCGCTGCACACCTGGGAGCCCCAGCCAGGCAGGATGCAGCCAGGGCTGCTCTGTCAATATTGACTTTGCTGCAGGCTCTGGAGCACAGCGATGGTTATCTTGTTCGCTAGGTAAGATTAACCCCATTAGCACAAGCATCTTTGAAGCCATTAAATACACAAAATCAATGGAGTTGAAAAGGACGCAGGTCCTTTCAAATGGAGGCATGTTGTCACCCTATGCAGGTTACACAGACCAAGACCTGCACTTTGGACAGTGTACTGGTCCACAACTGTGAATAAGGCTTCTGCAGGGTGATTTCTGTCCACCACACTTGTTTGCTTCCAATATAACTGTCTCCTCCTCTCCCTTGAATTCTGGGCACAGCAACTTTCAGGGTTTTCTTTCCTGGTGAGGCTGTGCAGCCCTGCTTTCCCAGGGATGAAAACTTTCCATCTGTAGATGTTTGCTTTATGGGAAGGAGCTTTTTGCTTTTTTGAAACTTTCCATTGTATTCACAGTCAGTTTTGGCAAGCTAATTCAAGGTGAAAAAATCCTGTCCGCAGGCACTGGCACCCTGCACAGCCAACCCTACCCCTCCCTAGAGCAAGGCTCCAGGGCAAGAGTGCTGCTAGGAAACGGCGGCACAGCCCAGCCTTGCAAGTATGCGCACAGAGCCACGCTGCTCTGAGGAGCAGGGTTATGTTGGCTCAGGTCATGCCAACTGCAGAGTCTCCTGAGAGCCCAGCGATGGTCTGGCCTGCTGAGAGCAAAGCCCTGGCTGCTTTCCCCAGCAGGGAGGGGGAAGCTCACAGGTAGCAGGATTTCCTACCTTGTGCACAAGCCAGCTGTGCTCCTGGTAATGGAGGGAACTTGTATTTGGCAACCCTTGAGTTGCCAGAGAGAAGGGTGCTTATTTCCCAAGTGAATCCGGATTCCTCCCAAGTCTCTTTTCCCCCTCCCATGCTGTCTCTTAGCTCCCCCTTCTGCCAGTGCTTCCCGAATTTTTCTGCAGGATCCACAATAGGCTGCTTCCTAAAGGGGCTCTGTATTCACTGCATTTATCCTCTGCATGCTCAACTAAAAACTGGGAACTTTCAAGGAAAGCAATAACAAATTTACATTAATGAGAAAAAGCATTTGCGTGGTGTAAACAGGGTGACGTGCAGTGCTCCCTGTTCCCTTAGTGTTGGGAAAGCACAGGATGCGCAGATCCTGGTAGCTTTTGGCTGTGCCTGATGCGAAAGGCTATGTTCAAACCAAGAGGAGGGACTGCAGCCCTGGAAAATCAGGGCTGTTGGTGTGGTGTGTTAAGGGTAATTGATCTCACCTGAGATGGGTGAGGCACACAGCTGTTCTGGCTATAACAGCTAGCAGGGGAGCAGCCTGGCCACCAAAGGGATGTGGGGTGTTCTGAAGTAAGCTGTTTTGGAGGGAGGAGTTGCCGTCTTCAGTAGCAGTCCAGGAGCTTCTGTGTTAGAGATGAAAGGGAAGTGAGAAGAGGGTCTCTGAGATTAGATTTAGGGTAGCAGGAAAATGATGGGCTTTAATGAGAGGTTCCAAATAGAATATAGAGATAAGCCTATGTGGGTGGCATCTGGCCTAAGACTGACTCATAGATGTCTCTGGAGATACAGAGCTTTTATCTCGCTGCCCTCCCTTACTGCAAATCATCTTGTGCTCCTAGAGAAAAGGCTCTGAGGAGAAAGGCCTGGGGAAGGGGATGTGCTTGGATGAAAAGAGGAGGCAGGGAGTTATCAAAAGCTTTCTTGTGATGAGCCGTGGTTTGGTGGGTGCACACAGTTTCTGTGTTCATCTGACCTATCCCACAAAATGGTAGCATGAGAAATGCGATAGTTTCCATGCTGCCCAATGCAAATGAATGCTGATAGCCTTATATTGCTTTCTTACGTTATAAGAATAGGAAGGCAATATTTATGTTAATAGCTTGGTGTGGGACTTAATGTTCTACATTAGAATAAAATACCAGTGCCTCTGTTATTAGGAGGCCTTTAGCAACCAGAACAGGTTTAATCATTGAGTAGATAAATCTGCAGTTGGATTAAAGCCTAATTACCCTGTGATGAATCACTGTAATATTTCATACAAAGTACTAGGTTTACAACCAAGCCTAAATGGGGAGGTCCATAGTGTCTGTTGTTGCACTCAGGTCACTGATGCGCATTCCTATTTTAACTTGATTCTGGTGCTTTAAAGGAAAGTAGGGAAAAGAAATAACTTACCACTTCTGTCAAAGCAGCACAAGCATATTTTACTCTAGCTTTTATCCAACTAGAAAATAAGCTGCTGTGTTTTACCCTCTTTGCCTGCTGCCAGAGGTTGTTTCAGGACTGCATTTACACTGCTGTCAAAAAGCTTGGCTGTGAATCTGGCTTGCTTGGCAAAGGCTAGAGCAGTGCCAGGCAAGCTGGCTTATGTGGTGACCTTAGGGCTGTGCTGCTGTTGCCAGAAGCAGTTAATTTCTATAAATGCCATTCCTCAAGGTATTTTTGAGGGGCTTGTTGCTAATGACCTGCTGGCTGTGAAGTCCTGCCTTCAGCCACTGGGTCAGAGGTTTCTCTATGTTATCCAAGGGTAAAGCCCACGGCTATGTCTTTGCTAAAATTTGGAGAGGGAAACGTGGCCCTGGACTTACCCTGTTTGCCAGGGGAAGCAGTTTATGCTTTCCTGCGTTTTCCCATTAAATCCCTATCTCCTAATAAAATACTACAAGAAAAAATTCATTGTTTCTGCCAAATTTAACAGGAAATTGGGAATAAATATTTTACTTCAGCAAGCTTGCTTTTTAGCAGCCCGGGCTTTTCCTGGGGGTGGGTAGACGCCTGCTTGGTTTATCCTTTAAGCCAGCCCTGGCAGAGCAGCTCACTGCAGGGGACTGAGTCCTGCTTGAGACCCCACTGGAGCCAGGTTTTCTGAAAGGGATGCAACTCCGACAGTTGTCACATTTTCCCATTCATCTTCTATGGGGCTTTACTCACAGCTGAGCTTAAATGTGAGGAGAGGAATATAAGTTTTGCCTCTGAACATGAAATCAGCTTTGTGTAATACCAGTTTGAGGCAAAAAAAAATAACATTTTTAGCCCTGGTTATATTATTAGAGAGCAATGCCAAGGGCACTGCTGTGCTATAGGAAAGGGGCGGAACACACAAGAGGGGGTAAATGAGCTGACAGAGAGCGGCAGTCACAGTATGACAGCTATTTATGAGACCTGGCATGGGAACAGCTCTGAGAGGAGGATCTCTGCTGGTCTTCGGAATTGCTGAGGATATGGCAGCACTCCTCATCTGTTCTGTTTTGTAGAGAGAAAGGAATAGCCATTAAAAGTGATAAAGAGTCTTAATGGCAAATGGGAAGCCCAGATAATAGAACTGGGGGGAAAATGCATTTTTTTGTCTGTATCTACCAGAAAATAATCTTTTTAATTCAGAGAATTACTAATGCAGCCCAAAAGCAAAGGAGAAGGCAAGTGGTGCATAATGGAGTAAACAAACTATTCTGTAATAGCCTTGATAAAGTAGCAAATGATGTTTTTTATATGCGGATTATTTTTTTTGCATAGGTGGCAAGGAGGCTGATGTGGGAGAGGTGACTGGTACCTGGTTCTCACAATGCAACCTGCATCCCTGGCCAGCCCAGATGCCTGAATAAAGACTATCCATCCCTCCTCCTGTGCAGAATGAAAGGAAGTCCCAAAGACTAAGTGGGCCTATCCAGGTGCTTTGTGAGCTTACAAATGGCTGTGGAAGCAGCCACTGTATAGGCCATGGCACAGCAAAAGTTTGCCAGCCACCCGCAGCATGTGGTCATGAGTGAGCTGGAGGAGAGGTGATGATCCCCAGTACCATCCTCATGTTCTTGTAGTCAAGGCTGAGTCAGAGCTGCAAGAGGTCATGTCTTTTCTAGCTGAAGGGAAAATTCTGCCATGTGTTGACCTGCCTCTCAGTGCCTGCCAGCTCTTAAACTGGACATTCGAAAGGTGCACATGCAGTATTTTCACCAGGTGAGCAAAAGTCTTCCTAAGTGGATGATAGTGTGCTGCACAGCATCATTTTAGGCCTTTCTGAGAAAGCTTAATCCTTGAGGAAATCTTTAGTTTGCCTGTTTCTTTCTCTTCTGTTGCTTGATGGAAGCAGACCCACATCTTTCAGAAGACACCATCAAGCTTCACAGGCTCGAGGAGGCATCTCATTTAGGCAGGTCTCTCAAGGGGCTAAAATCAAGGCAGCATTTTATCTGCAAAGCTATTCCAGGGTCCTCAAGGGCCATGGGACAGAATCCCAGGGATCAAGCCCATCTCCTCAAGCCCTTTTGCTCCTCAGCTGAATGGGTGGCTTGTGCCTTCACCAAGCCCATCTCTGGCCTGCCTGTGCCCCCAGTTCTTTCTCCTGAACTTCTGCTTTGGCATCATCACAGGTCTGTCTTGTGTAGCCGACCTACTTGAGCTATGATACAGGGCTTAGCAGGTTTTGCTGCAGTCCCAGACTTTAGTCCTGTAGCAGCAGTTGCTCAGCTTTAAGAGAAATGCCTGTGGTGGGAATGCTTTCAGTTCCAGGGATACTAAGTATGGATTGCTTACTTTAATATTTTTAAAGCAACCTAAAATTCATCCATGGAGATGGAATTCCCTGTAAAGCTGTAGCCTTTTTTTTTTTTTTTTTTTTCCCCTAAAACCTGGAGAAAATGCTTTGTTGACTGTAGTGATAGGACAAGGGGTAATGGATTTAAACTTGAATAGGGAAAGTTCAGGTTGGATATAGACGTTCAGGAAGCTCTTTACTCTAAGGGTGGTGAGGCACTGGAACAGGTTGCCCAGAGAAGTGGTAAATGCTCCATCCTTGACAGCATTCAAGGCCAAGTTGAACAGAGCCTCGGGTGACATGGTCTAGTGTAAGGCATCCCTGCTCATGGCAGGCAGTTTGAAGTAGATGATCTGAAGGTCCTTTCCAACCCTAGCTATTCTACAATTCTGTTTATCTGTTTAGACAGTTAAAATCGTTCTGTACAACCTGCAGGTTTCATCCCACTATGTCCTAGGGTGACTTCCACAGGCTACAAATTAGACTATATCAGCTGTCTCATATGGACACCAGAGAGGTAATTACAGCTATAAATGAAATGGTATTCCTACTATGACAGCAGTAAAATGCAAAAGAACAACTGAAACCAAAAGGGGATGAATATCAGAAAGAATGAAAAGTAATGGATCGAAGGGATTTAGACAAAGGTACTAAAGGAGGCATCTTCCTCTGAGGGATTTGGAAATCCAGCTAACAGCTTCATCAAGGAGGAGCAGAAAGAAATACTGTTAACTAAAAAGACCTTGCCGTTTTTGTTCTCTAAGCCCACATCAAGGATGATTTAGGCACCTTCCTAGAAGAGGGAAAATCCTTTTGCTAATGTTAGCGAAACCCTGGATTTATGACATGCTGCTCTGCAAATCTTTTTTCTGGCTCAGCCATCCTTGGGATTGGCCTGTATGAGGGAGAGAGGGAATGCTGGGGAAAGTTGCTTGTAGAGCTTTTCATGTGGTTTCCATGGCTGGAAAAGTGTGGCTGGGTTCCCTGCCTCCTTGTAAGTGGTCGAAACAGCTGTTTTATTTAAAGTGTTGCTTGAACTCTCAGATATGTTACGGGAAACCAGCACGGCAGGGAGAGAGACCGGAGCACATGCAATGTGCAGCTCTGGGAGAACGCTTCTTTTGCTTGAGGGTCTTTGCAATGGACCAAGAAGACTTCATGCTGGCAGCCCTTTGTACACTGCAGGTTCCCAGGATGCTAGTAAGAGACTGTATGGATGCCATACAGGTGATGTTCACACATGCTGCATCAGGATCCAAGCTGCTGCTTTTGTTTCCTCTGGTTTGGTTTCACTGTTGAATGGGAACAGGCACTGATTTGCTTACAAGGGGTAAAGTCCATTCCTAGGTCTCCTTATTAAGGCACCTAAATGCAGTTCCCCACTAAGATACCTACAGATCTGCTCAATGTTTTCATGTTCCTCAGTAAACAGTGCCCTCAATTCTCAGGTAGCAAATAAAATACATGAGCTGGAACAGCATGCTTCACTTGATGTTGAGGAGAGAGAGAAATGTAAGAGTATGTCAAGTCAGGAAACACCAGGAGTCCTCCAGAAACAAGAGTGGCACCCTCCAGAGTGCACAGGCAGTACTTCCTGAGCGTGTGCCACAGCCCAAGCAGTCATGCTGAGCTCCCCTCTGCCTGCACCCGTGTCTGCCCATGTTCCCAGGAGCAGCATGCTGGACACCTCTGCATGCTGACCCCAAAGACGGCTCCTGGGGCACTGCAGTGTATTGCAGCATTGGGCTGCTCTGCAGTGGGGCAGAGCCATCCCATGCATTTGTTGCTGATCTCAGCAATTATGGGTTTTTTTGCTGATTGGTCCTGCTCTCAATGTTTGTAGTTGGTCACTCCTGGGGGTGAGCAGGGCCCCCCACCGGCAGTTTTACTGCTGATCAGTGCCACTAGCTGGGTATGCTCTTGGCTGTGCTCCCCTGACTCTGTTTTCCCTCTTTTTCCTACAGCTGTGTTTGCAGTCTGATCTGTCCTGTCAAGTCCCTTCCATAAAGAAGTGGGAAGGGAAACGAGGCAGGAAGATACTTTTTACCCAGCTCTCAGACATGAAGTCACCAAGTTATTTGGCTACCTAAGTCCAGCTTTCTTGAACTCATTGGCAGCATAGGACACAGTCTTGACAGACTGGACTGGCTCGCTCTTAAGCAGTGCACAATGCCCCTTTGTGCAGGGCTCCTGGACCGGCCAGGTTAGGTTTTGTTTGACAAAGCCTCTTTAATTGTGGGGTTTTTTTCTTCATGGAGTTGTGAAGAAAAAGATTTCTTTCTTCTTTCACTCAAACCTTAGCCCTGAGTTTGTGCAAAATAGGTCTGTGGCACTAGAGCTAAGTTTGGGGTTTGCAAATAAACCTGTAAGCCAGGCAGTCTAGGTGTTTTGCAGTCAAATTTGTGGACAACAAGAATGCTATGATTTCAAACCTAGAGAAAAAAGATGGGGCTGTGGAGGCAGGGAATTACAGTTTACTCCAGCATTTCCTGCAAGCTCTGTGTAGAAAATTACACCACTGTTCTGTGTGCAGCTTCCTTTTGTGTCAAGTGGCATGAAGCAGTTGCAAGAGGTCTTGAAGGAATGGTGTAAACCTCTCCCCACGTTTCCAGAGTGCCTGAGGTCCTCTCAAAAAGAGGATGAGAAAAGTGAGGGGGATGGAGGGAGTTTCCTCTGAAAAGGGGAATCCAGAATGAGAAACACATTCAGTCACTGCAAACAGCAAAAACACATGCGCTTTGACTCCAGGAGCCAGACCATGTGTGCCTCATGTGCAGCTGCCCAGATTTATGTCCTGTTATCCTCTAAGGCAATTACTGGAGTTTGTTGTGGGGATCTGCATGAGTGATGCGCAGGTTGCCCACATAGCCTGGGCTTCTGAGAAATGACATGGTGCTTGCTCCTCCAGCACTTGCCATGTGCTGCGGCTGGGAGCAGCTGTGCTGGAAAACCAGCACGGAGGAAATCACAAGTTAGTGAGTCACTGCGGCTGCTGCCAGCCTGTCAGGAGTCTCTCCATAACTCAGCTTTCATGTGCCTCTGCTTCTGCTCTGAAGCAGGCTCAGATGCCACCTTGAACAGCAGAATGGTCGCTAGCAGGTGGGAAAGGAGCGGGAGCGTGTGGACAGACAGACCCGTCTGACAGACCTGGTTTTCAGTCTCTGGTCCCAAAGGGAGGTGAGCACGGTGGAGGGGAGAAGTTGCCCAGCAGCCCTGACCACCACTTCCCATGCAGCCTGCAATGCACCTCGTGTGCACCCCATCGCATCTCAGCAGAAATGTTGCCCACACCCCTATGCCCTGCCCAGGGAAAGTGCTGCCTGGGACATGGCCAGGAGCATGCTGTTGCCAGGGTACTTTTAGCCAAGCTGCAAGCATCAATATTGAGGTCTTCCCAAAACTGTTTATGACTTTGGTCCAACTATGAGGTCCAAGTGGTTCAGGCTTTATCTGTGCACTGGGAGACCACGTGCAGCTGCTCTGGCCCAAGAAGACACTCCTGTGCCTTGGGCTGGACTGCATCTACATTGTTTGCATCTGTGAGAACCAGGAGAAAACTGTTGATGTAAGTACATTAAACAGGCCTTCAAGCAGAAGCTTTGCAGCATGAAATGCAGGCTCTCATGCATTAAACCAGCCAGAAGAGTAAGGGCTTTCCTTTACAAAGTAAGGGCTGTGCTGCCCCTGGCCCCAGGGTGCCTCCTACACACAGAGAAGGCTTCTGGAGACCCAGCTGGAGAATAAAGCCCTGGGAGAAGGTAGTGTTGTGCTGCTGGGCACAGAGATAGCAGGGACAGTGCTGCTGTCTCCTCCACTGCCTCCTTGCTGTGCTGCAGAGCCTGGCTACAGCCCCGGGGCTGCCTACGGCTGCTCCTGCCTGTGCCCCAGAGACAGCCCCAGCTCATCCCACCAGCCCACAGCTTTAAATGTCTCTCTTCCTTAATCCCTAACAAGTGAGGAGCAGGATGCAGAGCAAACCAGTTCCAAATGTTTGTGCTGAGGGCTCTGGGCTGGGTTTTGCTCACCTTAAAGCCATTGGCAAAATCCAGAGGAGGCAGAGGTGCTAAAATACGCCCCAATTGAGTATCCAGTAATGTTTTCCTTGGCAGTGAGAGGGGGTCCATGAGGTTCAGTTTTGCCTGTGAGCAAGACCAGGTATTTTCAACATCAAAACAGACAAAAGAGCAAGAAGCGTTTTCTGTGGAAACACAGTTGGATAAAGCCTACATTTGGGATTTGTGCACAGAAATGCTTTTACTGCTTTCTTTCACAAAAGTGGAGCAATAATTCTTGTTTTGGGGCTAGAAGCTTTTCAAGCAATGAAACTATTCCCTTAAAATCCCAGTTTTAAAGCAGGCCAATCTGCCCTGAGTTCTTGGATGCGTTCTCACCACATTTTTCAGCTAGGTCTGTGCAGCACATGTTCCCTGCAGCAGCAAGCGGAGGGATTGCTGCTGCACTGCCCGGGAGGCAAGGAGGGCCGGGTGATCTGCCCAGTGCTCTCTCCCAGCCTTCCTCATCTTCAGACTCACTTGTGCTCATACCACCAGTGTGTGCTCAATTTGCCATTGGAGGAGGATCCCCACCATGCTCTGGGTCTCAGCTGGTGACAACCACGGAAAGATCACAGTGCCCAGGAGAGGTGCTGAGGAGGACACTTGACAGCAGGGTGAATTCTTAGCCAAGAGTAATGCTGCCTTGTGTTTCTGTTCTTTGATCAAGCATGCTTTAAATTGACACTTGGATTTAACTTGCCTTAACTTCCATGTGTAAACTAGCTCGAAGTAGACAGGTCCCTTGGACTGCTCAGGGATGCCTCCAGATGAGCTCTGGTGAGTCCTGATGAGGCAAACTCCATAGTTTCTACCTGTCCCCTCAACAGGAGGCACCCACTGGCTGCCCAAAACTTTACCCAAAAGCCCAATTTGGGACCTCCAGGTTTGAAAATTTGGTTTCACGTTGGGCATGGCAGTGGGCAAACTTCCCAGGTGGTGTCAGAAATGCTTGTGAAGAATAAGGAAGTCCCTTTGCTCAGAGGCTGCAGTAGTGCTGCCTGACATTGCAAGCTGGTCATTGATTCAGTGAAAAGGCAGCACAGGCAAAGCTTGCAGTGGCTGAAGCCATTTATGAACTGGGATCACGTTCTGTGGGTGATTTGGGAGAGTAAAAAAAGATGGAGAATAAATGTAAAAAAAAGAATAAAACAAACATGCTTTGAATTAAGGCAGTTCCAGGTATGGTGTTGATCTGTTGTTCCACTGTGAAATGTCGAATTTCTCATTTTTGAATGAACTTAGTATTAAAAAAACCCAACACCATAAGTGAAACACACAAAAAGGAAACAAAATCTTTTCTCTTGGATTAAGTGTTCTGTTTGACCAGGTGTGATTGAGGTTTTCTTACTTTAGTTTTGTTCAGTTTACTGCCTTGTTTTGGAAAGGGATAAAAACCAAACAAAACCCCCACCTTTGTGCTAGATACACTCAAAAAGAGAGCTTTCCAAGCTAAAAGCCAATCTTTTCCCATCTGTCTCTGCTGTGACCTTCTGGAGGGGCTCTTTACATGGCTGCCACCATGCTGTGGGTATCTGCACTCCCCGGACTGATGCAGGGCTGCAGCCATCTCCAGGGCACGTGACTGGGACACACAGTGGGAGCAAAGAGAGCTTGCTGCCATGTGTCATCCTTCTGAAAGTCTCACCACAGCCCACATCAAGCCTGGAAACACTTCTCACAGCTCTGAGTAGCTGTAATTATTGTGTGCTTTGCTCTTCTTTTGTATTAGCTGCTTGCTTTTGAATTCTGCACATCCCATTGCTTGTCCCAGTAGATAAGGTCTCTCTCCCCACTCAGTGGCTGCTTCTGCTGCTCAGCAGATGCCACTGTCTGCTCTGGAGTTGCTGCATGTCAGTGGAGGTGATGGCTGAAAACATGGCTGGGGACAGTATGGTTAAGATAAAAGCTGGGTGACCTGGCACCCTGAGGCCACCTCCTACATGTCTGTAGTCAGTAGTACAGGTGATGCTGGTTAAGCACATGACTTCTTGGTGCGAGTTAGTCTTGATCTTCTTACTGAATGCTTACACAGATGTCCTCTGGGTCATGTGAATGTGTGTCCTCAATTGATTTTCGTCAGCAGGACTAAAGTAAAACACTTTTCCAGTTGGAAAACATGCCCAGTATACTCCAAGCAGATTTTCAGGCCATGTCTGCTCCTATTCAAACTCCTAAGGGCAAATTTTTCAGCATGCAGAGAAGCAGCCACAGCTAGTGGGACAGCTAGCATGGAGCTGTTTGCATCCAGCGCCTAAGGGCAGAACAGCTTGGGTAATATGGATCCTGCTGATAGATTACTCTCCTATAGCGTCATCTCCTGGAAACTGGCTCAACACAAGTGTTAGAAAAGAAGAATTTCTCTTAGAAGTCCTGCCTGGATGCAGACACCTGTATCTCTTTCTACACTCGCTACCCACAGAAGGTCTGCTGTAAGAAACATTTAGGTATTGATGTCCAAGACATCACAGCACCCTCCTTTGTTCTGCACAGCTGCATTAACAAAAGGAAGAAATCCATTCTTTTCAGCCATGTTAGACTTTAAACTGCATAATTCTAAAAGGCAGGGGTTTGGATTTTTCAGTCATGGGATGCTATATGAGACACCTGGTTTGGTGGCAGGTGGGTTACAGCAGTCCCAGAGGGGGAAAAGGTTTTTGGGGAAGGAGTTAGCAGGGCTTATTGACAG
>JAVHNF010067671.1:42252-55234 GCA_034783455.1 Micropsitta finschii | reverse complement strand
ACTGTAGTCAGAACAACTGTAGTCACCCACAGATGACCTAAACTGCATTTGCATTTGGTAGAGAGAAATCAATAATCTTAGGGTGCAGTTCATCTCTTTATAAATTAGACATCTTAAGTGTTTGAATGAATCACACACTGAAAAATTCCTATATCTCCCCATTGTCTTTTCACATGGTTAATGTGTCCCTTTCCCTGAGAACAGGAATCTCATTACATTAATTTCTGTAGAATTATTAAACCAGTTAAATATAAATGTGCATGTGTTTGTATGCAGCAGATACATAGATGCACATAGAACTTTCTAAACAGACAGCTTTCTAAACATGTACGGCATTCAAAAGTGTTGCTATGTCACATTGCTGAATGTAAAGATAAATAGTTGTGCTGGAGAGCTTTCGTGCAGCTTCCCTGTGTGCACCAGCAGTATGAATCTGATGAGATAGTTATCAGTTTCATACCGACACTTACTGTCCTGTGAGCAGCTTGGGTTGATAAGATGCTGAAATAACTGATCCAAAAATATACCATAATCTTTCTCTGCTCTCTTTTTTTTTTTTTTAAATGACCTTTAGCTAACCAGCTGTTTAGCTCATTTTTCAACTTTTCAACTTTAAGTAAAAAAAGCATAGTAGGGGAGAATAACATTACTTTCAACCCAGGTCTTCTAATTTTGGAGAAATTAAGTTAATCTGTTGGTATCATTTTTCAGATATGCGCATTTCTTTCCATTTACTTAATTAGAACTCTGTAATCAAGCAGCATGTAGAGTGAGTATTGGAATATTTGAATAGGCATATAGAAAGAAAATGTCTTTTCCGGTTTTAATTTTGTCAGAAGCCACCAGAGTGTCTCTTGTACTGTTTCAGTTCCAAATACTGAAAGAAATACCTTCCAGTTATTAGTTTACTATATAGCCAATCTTATCTGTTATTGCCATTGAAGACCAGTCCTGCTTTTCCTATCAATTTGTTCTCACTTTGGTAGCAGAACTGACCCCTGTAAATACATGGAAGTGATGACTATACAAGGATAGTTTTAATAAGTATATATGTGAAGAAAAAATCTGAACTGAAATAAAACTAAGTGTAACTGATCAGATTTTCTAAGAACAACTTAGCTACTCATTCCTTAATCATATATGTTTACCATAATGGTGCAGCCGATCAGAAAATACCTGAAAACTGAAAAAAAAACCAACCAAAACCCAACTATTTCTCTTGAAAATGTATAAAGTTAAGGAAAAGGAGACATGAAGCTATCTGAAGCTCTATACTTGAGTGGAATTTTCATTTATACGCTTAATATTTTATTGCTGCTGGAAGCATCATGTTAGTACAAAGTGCTTGCTTAGCACATGGGATTTATCTGCAGGAAATCTTCAGTGTAGGTGTACTCTGCTCTTGTTATGGAGACTTGTAGAAAGTTGCAGATATCTATTAAGGCCATAACAGGGAATTTCAAAAGGCAGATATATGTTCTTTGTTTTTCATCCTAAGGCCAGCTGAGGTGTTTTGTTATGGTAGTACATGAAAAAAGAGAAAACTGAAGAAGAAATCTGACCTTAAAATGTCTATATTAGACTAAGCATGTTCCTGGCTGCCACATTAGCTACATTACCTTGTGGTAAAACTGAGAAGATTGCTTTTTCCCTTGCATAAGGACTATTTAACAGTGGAAGGTTGAGTGTCTCTTGAAAACCTCAGGTAAACCTCTCTTCTTCACTGTCCCTGTAGTTTCACACCTTGACTTTACACCATACCCAGGTGCCTACTTGCTTTGCCATGATGCAAGGGTGCTTCTAAAGCCCCATCTCTCTAATTTACAGGTGTTGCTTCATATTCAGGGGTCAGACAAAAGATGAAGGAGAAAGGACCTTTACATTTAAAACTTCTGTGGGTTGAAGCCATATGCCGCCACCGTAAATAAGTGATAACAGAAAGTCTGTGTGACTTTACCCACTTCTGCAGAGCACATATGACATGGTTAGAAAATAAATGGACAGGAAAGTATCTATAGAGTATCGCATAGATACAGAGAAGAGAAGGTCAAACTAAAAAAGACTTCCTCTTCTTTATAATGAACTTTCATTTCATAAAATACTGAGTCAATAAATTAGATTGAAACTCTTTGGTCTTCTTGTAATTATATACTACAGATATCCCATCTATTAATTATCCACGAATAGATCCAGTAATATAATCAGAACTGAATTACGCTCTTTGGGAGCTGAATCCCAGTCTTATAAATGAACTCTTTTCCTGCAAATTCTATTTTTTAACTGTTGCTGATATATGGATTCAAATCAGTCCTGTGGGAGGGAGGATTGTTATATTTTTAAGAGGAAAAGAAAAAGTTACACCAGTAATGAAGTATGTTCATCTATTCCAGTTTGAATACCTTCTGCATGATATACTTCACTTAAACCCAAATTTTCTATTTTGGATAATTCTTCATGATTGGGTTTTATAACTTGGATGAAATTTACTTTTGCTTAGACATTTGCTTTCACTCCTACAATACCTTTCTTTTTTTTTTTTTTTTTTAACTTATTATAAACTGAGGAAAGAAAGTAGCCTCATTAAAAATACAACCCCAGGAAAGTAAAATGAGAACAATTCCCTTAAGAGATCTTCAGATTGTCACATTATGATGAGATAAAATGTTAATACAAAGAATACAGGCACTTTCTCCAGCTATTAACAGGAGCTTTGCCTTCCATCAAGAGCCTACATTCAGCTGAATCTCTGTGACCTAGAATTCACCATATCCTTTGTTTACTAATAAATATGAGAAGGGATTGTTGCTATTTTATTGTTTCAGAATGACAGTCTGTTTCATTTGCAAACTTACAAAAGTAATCAAACATTATAGCCACTAGCAATACCAGTCACAGCAAATTAGCATTGTATTTCCTCACCACTGAAGTAATTCTTAAAACATTCTAAATTAACATTTTAAATTCATCACATTGCTGGTTTTTAAAGTAATATCTATTGAATAAATTCCTGCCAGGTGGTACCTGATATGCAGCTGGCAAAAAAATATCGAAGCAGCTGCACTTTAACAAGTAGCCTTCTTTTCACCTGCTAACAAGCATCTGTCAGCTGGCTGTATGGATAAGCAGGACGTGGATTTTGCTTGTAAATAAATTGTACCTGTGAAAACCATGTAGTGCAGCTCTTCCCTCTACAGAATGAAAAAGAGAGGGAAAGGGCTCCTTCAGGAAACTCTTTCAAGAAGTGTTTAAATTTTGATGTAAACTGAAGTCCTGCTAGACTAGATCTTCTACAGCCTCTCTAATAAATGGGCACCTTTCGTGTGAAAGCCTTTAAAGGACAAAGGGTATTGGAGATTTTGGAAAAAGCGGAAAACACAGATACCACAGTTTTTTGAAGGGAGGTAAGGCAGAAGTTGTAGATATAAAAAGGGGAGTGCTTTTATTCATTGCAAAAGCAAAGACCTTATGTAGAACAAAATGGATTTGATCCTTCATGGAAACAATCTCAAAGCTTATTCCAGCCTGCACGTTTTAAGAGCTTTTGCTGGATTTTAAATAGACTTTCAATTTTCCTGAACTGATTTGAAGTTCCATGTTTAAACACTAGTTCCTGTCATAGGGTCACTGTGGCCCAAACTCAGATCATCTACTGCCAGTGCCACTATAGGCACCAAGCTTCTCCTCTCCCAGTCCTGGTAGCCTTTGATAAGAGGCACCCCACAGAGCTCTTTGCCTCCTGTGGCTGCTAGGTTAGTTGGGGTAATCAAGTGTACTCCTAGAAACTAGTTGAGATGCTTCCAGATTATTTAGGAAGGCCTAAATTCTGGAGAGAACCCAGAAACTTAGATAATCTTCACAGAAGGAAAGTTTCAAGTCCTTCCTGCTTTTCTTTACCCAACCAAAATCTGGGGAACACTGACTACAGTTGTGTGGATCTTGGGAGCACATGAGATAAAAAGTGGGAGCAGCTGATAGTAATTGCCTGCAATAGCATCCATCTCACATAAATCCTCCTTCTCCAGCCGTTACCTCAAAGTGCCAACATGCCATCAGTCACCATCAGCATCAACCTGCTTGGAGAATTCTCCCACAAACACCACAGGGAGCAGGCCTTGTTCTGCCTGCAGAGCACTCAGATCACAGCCCACTGGTGCCCCAGGGACACGAGTCACATTTTTTCAGACATGCCAGTGGTCACAGAGCTTCCACACCTCTTACAGCAAGCTCTTGGGCAGAACAGACAGCATAAAGCTGCTAAACTAACAAAACCTGTTAGTCTGGGGGAAGCAATTTTGAGCATGTATAAAACAAGAACAAAATAGAAGAGAAAAAGTAATTGGACCACAGAGCAGATTCCCAAGTAATTTTCAGGTGTGATAAAGGACTGGAAAAATCTGGATGTTCTTTCCATATGGCTGGCACCTCTGCTTCTGTTCTTGGCACCCTTACCCTTCACCTCCTTCAGCCCATCTAATTTTTGTGCCATCACTCCAGACACCCTATAAACAAAGTCATGCTTGAAAACTAGGACAAAAAGTTTCCAGGGTGGTGGTCCAGAGGAAAGCTTTCTGCCTACGCACAGGACACTTCCATAGCAAGTTGGGAAAATATGAACCCATCACAAATATGGAAGCAATCCCTGTGAGTCACTGCTACGTGACTAATGGTGTACCATCATTAAGTGCAGGGATCACTGCAACAGCCCATAGCTGGCTGGGGGAAAAATTATGATATTTAGCTTTTGTTTTAAGGAGCTTTTCTTTTCTCTTATAGTGCTCAGCTCCCCAAAGATAAAATGCTGTCAGTGTTATTGACAAAAGGCAGACCTGAGGTCAGAAATCCAGTGTAAGCTTCCTTGGTTTTTTGCATAATAAAATACTTTGTGGCTTCTTCCTTCACGGCAAGCTGCTAGCCAACAAAGCAGATGATAATGAAAATATTGACACTAATAAAATGGGAAAAATAGCTAAATGTCTGTGCATTCTCACCAACCATGCCACTTTCTTTCTCTAGATAAATTATATTCAAGTGAAAGTAAATGTCAGGTCTTGAAGGTTACTTTAAATAAATAGATAATTTAAATGCAACAGTAACTTCCTCGCTGCTTAGTGTTTATTTTTAAAAAGACTTCTGATCAGGAGAATGAACTCTCTCTCCTCTTTAACAGCACCTCAAGGCACATATCAAGATTGCTAACTTTTAACGATATGATTTAAAGTCTGTCCAGCCTTTTCTGAAACTAACCTAAACCAAAGGTTCCCTAAAAATCATTTCCCTTTTAGAGGGAAAATCATTTGAGTTTGAGAAACTGAAAAGTGTAGATTTTGCTTGCAGAATAAAAATTTTCTGGTCTGCATCCATGAACGCGTGGTTGAATATTCAAGATTCAGGTGAAGAATGGCAAAGAATTATAAGAAGTTTTGGTAGACTGATGGCCCTTGCACAAGCTCTGTCAACCTATAAAACAGGCCCTCTGAAGCTGTTTTCTACCAAAAGTGGGAAGGGCAGCCCTCAGCAAGTAATATCATTTCTCCTAGACTTACATAAGCTATAAGTACTATGTGTTTAATGATACTTACCTGCCCAGGGCTTGACAAGATTTAATTCATTTGTATTCAAAAATATTATATATAAATATAGAACAATAGATAAAAACACATACACAGAGAGCATCTTGTATGTAACTCCATACATGGGAACCCAGCCAGTTTTGCTGTGGGCTCAGCAGGATAAGCTCTTCACTGATCATATTTTGAAACCCGTTGTTAAAGCTATTGTAGAGATGATGTAGCAAAAGTGTTTGTAGATGTGAGGTTTGCCATCTTCTGGAGGCACCAGTTTGAGAAAAGTCTCCTTCTCCAGCCAGGGGAAGATTGCTTTACCTGAGCCCTCCTTTAGCTTTGTTTTTCACTATAAACAGGTCTGTGTTCAGCAGTACAGTATGTTTTCTACTCAGATTTTTGTTTGCAACAGAAATCAATTCAGCAAGTTATAGGCATAATTTACCTGAAGCTTATTACTAAAACATAAGCAAGGTGCTGATACCCAGGTAAGACTTCCACAGGATATTTTAGCTCTCACAGTTGTATTTATCTTAGAGTCATCAGAGCTGTACAGGAGTGAAGAGAGGAGAGTCCTCAGCAGCTGACAGCGGTGCAGGGAAAGTGCAGTCTCCCGCTTTGGCATTTTGCAGTGTCCCTTGGGATGTGTGGGAACATCAGTTCAAAGTCACATGAGTTAAAGGTGGCATTGCCAGCCTCAATCGTGAACCACCGGGGTTTTCCCACTGCTATCTCAGTGTGAGAGAACAAGTAAGCGCAATGATGGATTGCCCTCTCAGGTGTAGCGGGAGCCCTGAGAGACCAGCTGGTATTTGCAGCACATGCTCTTTTGACCTAGTAACATGAGCTTACAGGAGTGCATGGCTCAGATCATGCTTGGCCTTTTCTCATGGTTAGAGCTTCAAAGGTACCATTAAATTTTCATCAAACCACTCTGAGGAGGTGCCATTTGTACCTTAACAAGTATGAATTTACATATCCGTGACAGGTCATATCCTAGGGATGCAAAGGGAAGTGGGAGCTTGTTTTCAAGTGCAAATTCACTTTGTTTTTTAAATTACCAGCTATTCCAGAATTCAGAGACTTCCTTAGTTTTACTTGTTTAGAGACACTCTTATCAATGGTTCAGGGCTTTCACCACTTGCCTATTCACTTATATTTCAGCTGTAGGGGACTCTGCCATTTCCCACACAGCCCATAAATGATACCAGCTGTTTTATCTGAGGCTGTGCCCTCTCCACTGTGTCTTTCCTCTTCTTAAGCTCTTGTTCAGTAAAAATGGATTTTAAACTGCACAATTTAAACATTGCTTATGTTGCCAACAGAAGTTCATTATTATTTATGAACTCATAACTCTACAACTTCACCTCAGATAATAATTCAACTTCTTAGGTTTTCTAATGCTGTTTTTGTATAATTTATCGCAGTCTTGATAGTATTTTACCATTAAAATATAATATTACTCCCTACCTTGATTATAATGATTTATATTTATGTTTTTAAAGCTGTCTGTCTAAGTAAGACTTGGAAAGACACGAGCAGAGGAACAAAATGCTTTATAACTCCTTATGGTTATCAGGAGTTTATCCCAAGGAAATTCAGTACAGTTTCCTTTAAGGAGATTGTCCTGTTTATGATTTACAGGTTAGCTGTTGACGTAATCAATTTTTATTCCCACAGTGTTACAGAAGATATAGGAACCGGTCTATGTCATTTCAGCTCTTGAAGAAATTCATGACCCCTTCAAGCTCTTGTCTGCTATAGGTTACTTATTTGTCCATTCGGGAAAAAATCAGCTACCCAGCTTCATGCCATGGTAACTTTCTCACTGTAGGTACCATATGTAACTGCTCTTGCCTTTCATCCCCAGGCCTGGCTCAGAATTTGAGCAAGACTAATAAGGATATCTCCCACATACCCTACATGGTCTTAACATGACATTGCCAGAGAGCACTGCTTTAGCTAATGGCCTCTGAGGGTTTGCAGTATAAAACCTGCTCACAGAAGTTGATTAGTTCCTGGTACCTACATTTTGCAGCTTTATAGATATCAAAAGCTGGGCAGGGGTCCATCCCTGGGTAATTGTTTTACCTGATCTTTCAGTATGAGTCTTAAGACTGGTACCAGCCCTCATCTGTGCCTTGTATTATTGTATTTGGTATTTTCTTTCCTCTGTCTGCAGTTACTGTTTTATAGGAGCTTCTGGAAAGCTAGTGTTTCAGCATAAGCACTTTTTTTACAACCTGTGCAGCAGTGCATCCCTAGTCTATCAGGAAATGTGTGTTTATAGTCATAAAAGTGCATTCACCATTCTTGGTTCTTTTCAACCTGAGTAGTTGTGATGAAACATTTTGGGATGATCTTCTCACCTGCTGTGGCCATGGCACTGCTTCTCTTTCTGTCACATTTCTGGCAATGATACAATAAATATCAAGGCCTAGATGGGACAGAAAGCTATGGATGAAAAATGTCTGTGAAATTACCAGGACCATCTCCTTGACCACAGATCATGCCAGTGCCATGTCCAGAGGACTTGCTTCTCTCTGTCTGGAGTACATGGTCCAGTATTTACTCTGGAAGAAGAGGGAATGATGTCCTGCATGGAAAGAACTGCTCTAATATTACATTAGGCTGCTGAACCATTTTAATATTTCTTGTGTTTTTGTCACAGCATGAAAGGAAACAGCCACAGAAATGAAATGAAACAGTATGAACTTGGAGGACACAGTGTGCAGGACTCAGGGTTTTCTGACACTACTGTGTATGATAACATCATATAAGATTTGGTTAGAATTAAGTATCCAGTCAATGACCTGTCCTGTTATTAATTGTCAAATAACAGGACTTCTCTCTGCTGCACGTGGAAGGCAAATTACATTTTCACTGTCTGCCTTTCTGTGGTCCAAGTCCTCAATAATTTGTAATGCATGCCAACCCAACCACTGTTTGCAATCTAGGGCACCTGGAAGCCTTCCTGATGGAGTTTCTGCTGCATAGGTTTTGCCAGAGTGCATCAAAATGTCCTGCTAGTGATCCAGCTGACTTCTGACCCGTAACACAATGAACACCTCCTGCCACTCGCCCTACTTAAAGATGGGAGGGAAGGCAAGGCACTTTCCTCAGCTATGGCAAAATTGCGCTGATCAGGATTTGAGCAAGTGTAATGCAGAGGTCTAAGACAGGCACTCAGCACCATCTCAACTGCTGTTGAGATTAAGATACTTCTTCAAATCCAGAGGATATAAATGTAAATGAGGATTTATTATCTGAGATGCCTTCTAAAAATAAGAATTGTATAATAACAATAAACTACAAGCAGCAGGGTCTTCTAAAACTACTTATCTAATTTTACAAAAGAGCTTGCTTTTCCTGTACCCTTTTAACTAACAGGTTTATGAAAAACATTAAAATGGTTTATTGGAAGGGATATGATTGGATCCATAGCATAAAAAGCAAATAATATAAGCTGTGTACAAAAGGAGAGTAATGTCATTTTACATTCTTCAGAATTTTTATATATACAGGGATTCCCTTCCCTGTGCATTTGGAAAACATATTGTATGGGACTGATAAAATTAATAAGTCTATAACAAATGAAACCAGGTAGCAGCTATACAAAGTCTTACGCTTGTCTGCTAGACTTGATAGTTCATGCTTAGCAGTGATTCAACTGACACCACCAAGGGAGCTTAAAAAGTAGGCTGTCATACCACGTAGGTAGAAGTTTTATTCATTAAAGATCTGTAAAGAAGGAGCATTTGTAACAAGAATGCCTTATTCAAGGTGTTTGACTGGCAGTGTTTGGCCTGTGTTCATAGCAATAAAAATCCTCTTATTTCAGTGCATCATATTTTATTTATACTATGTATAAAATATGTCCTAAAATACCATGATACAATATATAGTGTGCAAGAATACATTTTGTTGCAGAAATACCCTATTAAACAGATATTTTCTTTGAAATTTGTATCTCATTTATATTTTTAATTTTTTTTTTCTTTTTCCTTTTTCCATATTTGTGCAATAAAAGGAGAACATTGCATTTTAGCACACTGGTATAACAACATTTTACCTTAGAAATGGCCTGACTATATTCCATCAACACTTTGCAGGAGATTTTATGATTTTAAATTCAGGTCTCCAAGTGAAAGTAGTGAAAAGACTGATTTAGTGAGATCGTTAATTTAAAATGGCTGCTTAAAGTGTCTTTTAAGAGCAGCTAGGAATCTAAGGTGTGTTTAAGTTTCAGGTTTGCTTTTTTAGACTGTAAGCAGGTAATTAATTCTTTTTTACTATTAATTATTTAGTAACAATTAGTACATCCCAGAACATTATATTGTATAGAGGTATGTACAATCCAAGTGAAGGCTTAGCAATTATATAACACTGAAAAAGTCTTGTTACTTATTTAAAGTATGGCTCTTCTCTAAGGTTGCTGTTGGAGGTAGACTACATTGTGTTCATGCGCAATAGAAAGAATGGCTCCCTAATTTCACTGAACTGATGATGTTACTAATGGCCTGTATCCCATTTTACCTTTTCTTATTATATAGGAGCATGAATTTCATAAAATTCAAACTGCCCTGTTGGAGAAAGGCCTCAAGCCGTTTGTTTATCTGCATGAATTCTCCTCCCAGGGTTAAAATGGGATCCAGCAATGACTCCCATGCCTACCTGATGTGAGAAATCACACCCGTTCATCAGCCATCCATCCCCATTTCTTTAGCAGAAATGTTTCCTTCAGAATGGGAGGCAAGGAAAGAAGTGTTGTCCAGGAAAGGACAAGTGGATTTTCCTTCTAATTTGGTCTCTTTCTCCTGGCTCTCAGCAGTATTAGGATTCACAGCAGCAGTGTCCTCCACAAAGTCACAATCAGATGGTTAGTAGTCCAACACATACTCTGATTTTGGATAGCACAGTCTGTTGAGGAACATTGTTAGGCATTAGATTTCAGCTTCAGGTGTTTAATTAGATGTCTGTTGGTCCTAGCAATCCGTATCTAACTCATACTTGAGATGCTATTCATGGTCCTTCCCTGATGGTCAAACCATGTAGAAGTTTATGAGTCTCTGCAACCTTTGTTTCGGAATAGCTGAATCTTTTTGAGCAAAATGCACTTATGATTTGAAATAAAAAAGCACAAACCCCATTTCCATCATGGTTATATTGACTAGGTAAGTATGTAGTCTTAGAAAACTTCCTACATCTTTCTTCTCTTCAGAGAGCCATACTCCACCACCACCACCATCCATTTCTGATTTACTATTTAGAGCACAGTTCAGTAAGATTTTGACTGCACATTAACAGTTCCATAATAAATGGAACTGCTAGGATAGACAATTGCTTACAAATTTATGTGAGCTACAGGTATAGCACTTGTTCCAATACAAAGGCAGGATTTCCTGTGTGCATGAGTGCTTGCTGGAATTTACAAAGTGCTGTTTGTGCATAAATGAAACCAGTGTTAAAGTTTGTAAAGAGCTATGCTAACCAACCAAAATTGGACAGTTCATCTGATTTTACTGTATAGTAATCCTTTTGAAGCCATGATCATACAAAGGCATATAACATTATAGCCTTCATTTTAAAATTTAATACAAAAATTTAATAAAAAAATACCAACTCTGAAGGTATTTTTCATTGCTTAAAATGCAAAAAGAGATGGTTTCCCCTTCAGAATTCTGTTCTTTTTTTTTTTTTTTTTTTTTTAAGAAACATCCTGATACAGGTGCAGTTTCAGAAAAGTAGAACAGGAAACTTGAAATTCTTTTCATTTCTCAATTTATGCAGAAAAGATGCTTTTCAGATAGATAACTTTTAACATCTCTAATAGAAGACAGCAGAGTAGTTTATTAATGTGAACTCAAGGCATTAAATTCCGCAAATGTATTTATCCAAATATGTAATAATCTTATTTTCCATCTTTGCTCCTAAATTTCATGGATTCAGATATGGTGAGATTAATATAAAGTGCTATGTAGCAAGAAATATGGAGCTGGATGTAGAATGTCTTCCTAAGGAATCATCTCCTTGAAGGAGTATATAGTCAGTAATAAATCAACATGCTGCAGGGTTACTTGAAGCAGACGAATTTCCATCTTAGAATATAGACCTTTTTATTTAAATGAAATAGCTGATTTAAAGGAAGAATGTAAAACTTGAAATGATAGCTAAGTCATCCCATCCCCAGGGGAAATTTAGATGTACCTGGATACATTAAGAGTTCCAACAGTGATTTTTTTATCCCCTCAAAGCCACTGCAATTTAAGATACACTCTTGGAAGTTCCAAATGAAGTATTACTTCCTACTAGCATATTTGTCTTGAAAACTGGTAAAAGCTTGTCCTCACTGTTGTCAGTAACACATTTCCTGCCCACTCCAGTATGGCAAATGTTCCCTTGTGGCTGCTCTGATGAGAACCTTAAGTCTTAACAATTTATCCATTTCCATAAAGATCATAACAAAATTGCAGGGGGAGGGATGTGGCATTGCTGAAGAAGTACATGGGAGTCATAGGAGCAGAAGCCATAAAGAGCCTGTGTGTCACATTCCACATAAGGAATCACAGGATCAGTCCTCAGATTTAAAGATATCACTTAGCAAATGTGAATTAACTATGTACATTCCAACTGTACTCCACATTGCAATGGTTAATAGAAACGTTTGTCTTCTGCCTTTATTAAGTGGCAAATGGGATTTCAAGTACCAGTCCTAGGTAGCTTGTAGGTGACCTTTGAAGCAGGAACAATAACCTTAAACTACAGGAAGGTATAAAGCATCCTCCAAAATAGGTCTCATGTTTGTCTCAAAATCAGTGATCACTGCTATGAAAACTCCTGGTAGCTTATTGTGTCCCAGTGCTGCAAACCTTCAGGAAATTTATGGGCATTTCAGAAGTGGGACTTCAACAGAACAGCTCATATTTGCTGAAAGTATTCATTCTGTTCATAAATGATGCTGCCGTAAACTGTTGTTACATTAAAAGAGGTTTTGATGGGTGCAGTGAACCTAAAATATCTTCTTGCCTTTCCATAGTTAATAAATCATTTCAGCCAATTCAGTTAACATTTACTTGGTCAACAGGGCACATGCACCCAACCAAAAAAGAGGACTTGGCAGCAGAGTGGAAACATGCTAACCACTGCCAAGAGCCTTTCTGAATATCCATGCCAGTACAGGCAGGCTGAGCCAACCTCTCCATCCCTCCTTGTTGATATGTATGGCTGCTTCATGCAACATGCATTCAAATGCCACTGCAGGGTACAGCTGGGAGTGACATTCAGGATGTAATCCCTTCATGGGTCAGATTCAAGGATTGTGGATAGATTCTTCGTAGTGCCCACTCTCCATTCATCTCCCAGGTGTCCCATCTCTTGCTGGGCCTAAAAGAATAAAGGTGGCAGAAAAACAGGGAACTGTA
>JAVHNF010067661.1:40821-51985 GCA_034783455.1 Micropsitta finschii | reverse complement strand
GGGTTATGTGCTACCAGTGGGCACAGTACCTGCCACCTTGTCACTCTTTGCTCTGCTGGCAACCATCAGTTACCCCAGGGAACATTAACCAGTGTTCACCTACACAGGGACAGGATTTCAGTGATGCTCAGCTTAAATCTCCAAGCGTAGTGTGATTGCCCTTTCACAGGCTAAACTGGGAATATAAATGTCCCAGTAACTTGGTGTTACAAGCATTTTATAAGCATTCCAGCTTTACTGCCCCAAAAAATAGAGCAAACCTTGAAAGTAATCAGGTGCAAGAATTAATGCAACACAAGAGGAGAAACATGAACTATACAGCATGTCAATGTCTGCTAGGCAAAAATAAACTCATTAAGCTTTTCATTAGAAAATGGCAAGCACTTGTCAATTCACCAAATTTCATCTACTGTAGCTAAATTTTCTTAAATAGAAAACCTTTAAGAGATGACAAAGGTATTTGTGCAGTAGGAGCAGGAGGATCCAGATTCGCAAGATGAAAAATAAAACATATATGATAGAAAAACCCAACCCAACAGCGTCCCTATCTCATTGGCACTGTTCTTCCACTCAGCTGTGCAGCAGCCACAGGTTGCCACCTCGCCTGGTTTGGTTTGCACAGGTAGAGTCATGAAAGCAGAACCAGGCTGCAAAGCTGGAACAAGGAGCTCTTTGCCCTGCCCCAGGCACTTGTTCCCATCCCAATGGAGAGCATGTCTCCATCTCGCTCATGCCTGGGACTAGATCTGAGTTTAAAATGATCTCACAATAAAACTGAACAAATTTGGCAGTGAACACGCTGGGATGAGCAACTGGGAAAGCTTTCTGCTGCACTGCTGCTGAGCCTCCAATCCCAACCCTGCAGTCTCAGCGTGCTATGGAAGGACACCCTGGCATCTGTGGCTTGCTTTCTTTTCCATTTTAGAGCTCAATTCCATTTTCTTTTAATTCCACTTATTTTCTATTCCAGTCTCTTCCTCCTTCTATTTCCCCATGGAAATAGAAGGCACTTGCTGCAGAAGGCAAGTGCTGTAGGCACTTGCTCGTAGTGGTGGCTGGGTAGCACACTGGGCACATCCACACCAGGCACATCCAAGCTGCTCAATCACCACAATGCTGTGAAAATGCCACTGGCACTTTCTTGTCTTTGTGCCTCTGCTGATACGCAGCATTTCTACTTCTCACTTTGGTTCCTGGTTTCACTTTCATCCAAATGAGTTTTCCCCTGTAATAACACCACCCAGTTTCACCAGGGGTGACTCAGTCCCAGTTATTTCCCTCTCTGCACATCACAGGAAGAGGCAGGTATTTGCTCTTACCAGCTGAGATGACACCAAATACAGCATGTTTCTGGTGTGTGGGGACTTCACAGGACTTCATATCAGTGGCCTTGGAGATCTGTCTGGAGAGGTCAAGGCTGGCCTTTCTGCAGCATGTTGGGCTGCCCTGCTTTTGCCTGCTTTCCATAGCACCAGCTTTCATCCAGCCTGTTTGCCTGTGTCTCTGCCTTCCCCCTTGCCCTCCCCAGCTCAGGGGGCTCCCACCTTTTCCAACCTTAAACCATGCCCAGACTTGGGCTGTTTGTCCTCTGCAACAGTGGCCTGGCTTTCTCCTCTGTAGTCCACAGCTCTTGTTGCAATATGCTTTGCTCTGGGAAGGCTTCTCATACTACCCAAGGATTTTCTGATTCCACCAAGATTCTTTCCTTGACTCCAGAATGCCTCACAGTTTCTGGTGACATAAGTTGGAAGTGCACAGAGATGGACCTACTCTGCACATGCCTGTAAAAACACCTGAGTAAGAGAGGTTTTACATTTATTAGGTTTGTTTAGTGACTTTTTGGAAGAAAACTGTGTGTTTTTCTGAGTGGGGACAAGGTTGGTAAAGCAATTCAATAAATAATGCATATT
The DNA here is from genome assembly GCA_034783455.1 of Micropsitta finschii. Classification (NCBI taxonomy): domain Eukaryota; kingdom Metazoa; phylum Chordata; class Aves; order Psittaciformes; family Psittacidae; genus Micropsitta; species Micropsitta finschii. The sequence goes on along the minus strand of JAVHNF010067661.1, from coordinate 50,075 downwards.
AAACGCAGAGAGGGTGAAATACAAACATTTTGTTTAACAGCTGAGACTTGTAGGATTTTTAATGGCTACTTACCCCAGTGCTGGAGCTGTTGTTATTTCCTAACAGTATCAGCACTGGAAAGAACATCGACAGAACCACATTTTATAACCAGAAGGGAAGTAATGGGGTTTTTCTTGCCTTGGGAGAATTTGCAAACTTTATGTTGAGGTTTTCTTGGACTTTCCAGTGAGGTCACTCATGGTGGAAGGCAAGGGACAAAAGCATAAAAGCTGGGATAAAAATAAATAAACTGAGGGAAGTAACCTCAAAGAGAGCTACAAAGAGATACAGAATTGAAAAATAAAAAAAACCCATTCTCTGTTATTAGAGATGATCTGGTTTTATTTATTTATGTTTTAAACTTGGTCAGAACTTTAAAACAAGGTCCTTGGGAGTGCTCTCAGCTTGTGCCATCACTTCAGAGTAGCATTTTAAAAACTGTGTTCATGACCAAAAAATGCCCACTAGGTGCAGGGGATTTCCACTGCATTTCAAGCCAGCAGTGCAGAAGGGTTGTAAGAAGGTATCTTTGCACGCAAACCCCACAACCCATTTACTATTGAAATCTCTTTCTGAAATCTCTCAAAACATAAATGTTGACTGTCGCTGTTTTACCCCAAGAGATCAAAAGCTTGGACACTGTGTATTCATTCTGAAATACACAGGAAAAAAACCTACAGATTAAAAAGTATTCAGGATCCCTCCTCCACCATTTGGCAAATAACTCCAAGATATGAGAGAATAGCCTTCCCCCATCAAATAGCTGCTTCTGGAGAATTTGTGGTCAGAAAAAAATCAGTTTTCCTAGTCCTTCTTGAGTATCGATTCAGATATTGTTAGTAATAAGAACACTGGGCTGTCCCTGGCTCTTCCCCTCCTGGCACTGAAAACTAACTCAATTATTCCTTGTGTTTGCAGAATGCCTGAGTTGTGCAGGTATCTCACAGGGTTGCAGTACTTGTGCTGTGATACAGCAATTTTTAGCTCAAATGCCCTAGGAGAGCATGGAAAGGCTAAAAAATGGCATAGGAATTCAGTTTGACCTCTCTCCTTAATGGCCCACGCTGCAGTCCCCGCTCCGCACCTGTCCTCCGGGGGGGCACGATGTGCAGTGTGGGCCATTCACTCCATGTGTGGAGCTCAGGAGGGTGGACAGCACCTAGGGACCCTTCCTGGAGGGCCCTCACCAAAACCCTGCTGCAGACACAGAACAAAAGGAAAAATATTGCATCATTTTGGGACTTCCAAGTTTTCAAAGGCTTCTCCACCATTTAGCAAGGAGAGGATTTTAACCAGAGTGCTTGTTCTCAAACTCGGAATTTGCGATGAAGGAAAAGTAGTCTGCGGTGGGTTTTGAACATATATGAAGACTTACAAGCTTCTATAAACAGAATTTGCTGAATGAATGGGTGTTCTGTAATGAAAGCATGACAGTAAGGATAAATGACGTCAATACCTGTGCTTATGGCTCAGGTGGAAAGATAATATGCTCAGAAGGAATCAGAACTTACCCCATCCACTCACTATTATAACTATCCAGTCACATAAACATCACTTGCTTGCACAGCCAGATACAGTCTGCACAACACTGTTAACATGTTGACATATTAAAGAGGAACTATGGATTTCCCAGAAGCTCGTATCACTTCCTTGACAACGATGCAAGGACTTAAATACACATGCAACATACCCTGCTATCTCCCTCCTTCATCTGCAGACAGGATCGTGAAGGTTGAGCAGAGCCATTTTCTGCAACCAGCTTTGCTTTAGTTGGCAAAGGGTTCATGTTCCAGGTGAAATCATGCAGTAAGGAGGAGACTAGCTGCCTTCTCCAAAAAAACCCTTATTAGTTTATAAAAAGATGGCCAGGGACTTCCTCCCTGCCTGGCTATAATACAGCTTCCTTCAGCCTGCAAATTAAAATTGCCCTTTGGCTGCTCTGCTCTGTATACACTACAGTCCTTATTAAATAACATTTGACTGAAAAGGTTCTGGAAAATCAAATAGAGTTTACAACTACTTGATAGAGACAGAGGAAAAATACCATAAAGATAAGCGCTTTCATGTTTCAACAGCAACAACAAGACCTATAAAAATAATCATCAGTATACAATGTAATTTCCTTGAAGTAGAAACCACTGGTCCTGTCTTCTACAAACCTCATGCTTGTATCTCAAAGTCGTACACATACCACTTACTAACCACTGGCACCTTGCTCACGGTGGTTTCCAAAGAAAGGAGTCCTCAGTCACTTGCAGTTTTCTCAAGTTTTTTCACTATTAATATTTTTTGTAACTATGTTGGTTTAAGGGTCTCTAAGTCTGTCATTAGCAGCTCAGTTTAGAAGCGGCTCTTAAATCCATGTAAGTTTGCAACAACCTTACCTTGCTGAATCCTTCAGACTGACATTTCCTGGGGTTTGGGGAAATGTGGTCAGGTTTTGTTTGGTTTTTTTTTTCATAATTTGAGCAGAAATTATTTACTTCTATTTAAGACCAAGTGAAAATCATATGCTTCCCATTAGGATTTTTGCTTGGGATTGAGGTGGGGATGAGCTGGCACTGGGAGGATGCAAGGTTCTCTGGTGGTTTTCATTCTGGATCTTGTGGGAGCAGCGTATTGACATTTTCTGCATAGGTGAGCTCACCATCCCGGCAGTCTGGGTTTGGGAATAGGTTTTGCAAGGATGCTTGTGCGACACTTCTATATGCAAACATTTATAAAACCAAACACTGCTAATGCTTTCTTTTAAAAGCCTTTGCAAATCTCTAACTTGAGTTAATTTATTTTAGAACTAAAGGAAAACGTAGGGTCTGCTGATCTAATATATACCAGCAAAAATATTTCTGTCTTGTGTGCCTATAGAGTGAAAGTCTTAGACATGGAAATTATTCTATTTAAAGTCATCTAAACCCTGCCCTAAAATACTTCATATGCTTTCCTTCCTCTTTAAAAACCATTACTTCTCTATTTATGTTGTAGCAATGCTAAATCTTGCAAATTAACCCAAATCCTGCAATAACTTGCCTTTTTTTACACTCCCTAACTCATGGAGTCAGCAAATATTTATGAAAATTTTGCTATTCATTAAAAATAGTCTAGTGCTGATGGCTGCAAGATGTGTCTGCTGCTGTGAAACCTGTGTGCCTTAAGCTGTCAGAGGCTGGAAAACAATCTCATCATCCCTGTACTTGCATTAGGAAACTTTGTGGTCTTTAAGCTGGCGTCAGGAGGGAGGCAGGCCTGATTCCTGCTTTCACAGCACCTCAGCACTACCAGACTGATTTCTCATTTTGTGAATGTCACCACATTTCCCCCATATTAGGAGCTGTCCTCTTCACATTCTGCTTGGGGATTTTCAGATGATTCATTGCTCTTAGAAGGTGCAGGCAGGCACCCAGGAGTGATGGGCACAAGCCATGGAAGGAACAGAGGCAGCATGGAGTGTCCTCATCCAGGTCCTCTGCCCCATGGTTAAGTGCTTTGGTTGGTTTCTGCAGGGCAATGCACTCAGTTCGTAACCACTGCTCTGTCCCTGGCAGTGTTCAAGGCCAGGGTGGATGCAGCTTCGAGCAACCAGGTCAGGCAGATGTCCCCTGCCTGTGGTAGCAGGGCTGTAACTAGATAACCTTGAAGGTCTCTTCCAACCCAAACCACTCTATGATGATTATGACAGATGAGGCAGGAAGATGGCATGATCCAGTGAAAGAAACAGTGATAGGAAAGGAGGTTTAGGTTGGCTATTAGGGAGAATTGTACCACTTAAATGCTTGTCAAGCACTGGAACAGGGAAGTGGTTGTGACACCAAGACTTTAATAGTGGACTTGGCAGTGTTAGGTTAAAAGTTGGACTTGATGATCTTAAAGGTCTTTTCCAACCTTAAATGGTTTGATGATTCTATGATTTTCACATTGCTTCACTCTCACCTTGATATCATCTCTCCTTCCCCATCTCTTTGCCAAGTGATGGTTCTGGAGGGCAGGAAAGCCTTTCCTGTTCGACTCCTGTTTGGCCAGGGGTCTCTCTTGCGGGGGTGAGTTTGAGAGCGGTGCCAGCATGCTGACCCCAGCTATAGTGCTATCCTGTTCATGCTATGAGAGGAGCAGTGTTAAAGAAGATCTATGTTTTACAGGGAAACTGGGAGGGCTGGTTCTCTTGTGTTCCCTGGGAAGCCTGCCTAAGAGGAAAGGCTGAGAGAGCTGGGTGTGTTCAGCCTTGAGAAAAGAAGGGCCAGGGAGGTCCTTATCATCATGTTTCAGAATTTAAAGGGTGGCTAATTAAAAAATATGGAGACTCCATTTATACAAAGAGTCACATGGAAAAGATGAGGGGTAATGGGCACAAGTTACTGCTGCAGAGATCCCAACCAGACACACAGGAAAATTTTTCACATTCAGGTCAATCAACCACTGGAATAATCTCCCCAGGAAAGTGGTGGATTCCTCACCGCTGGACACTTAAGATTCAGCTGGACAGGGTGCTGGGACATGTGTCTTTGCCAAGAAAAGCTGGACCAGATGATCCTTGAGGTCCCTTCCAACCTATTATTCTATGATTATGATTATGATTACGATTACGTATGCATCACCTGGAGCGAGCAGGGCACCCAGCCACGGCTGTGGGTAACCAGCTGCAGAGGCACTGCCCGCCCTGACCAGCCGGGCTCAGCACGCCACGGGGGCTCCCAGGGCTGCAGCACTGCGTCCAGCCGGGCCGTCCGGTCACCTCTGGTACCTCTGGTCCCCGCGGCCTAGCGGCGCAGCCCAGCTCCGCGCCGCGGCGGTCGGCAGGTGGCAGCGCTCCCTCTGCCTTTGAGACGGGCGCTCCCTGCACCATCGCGGCCCTCCCGCCACTTGGGGCCCCTTCCGCCCCGGCCCCGGCAGAGGAGCGCATTCGGGGACCACTAGCGGGCTGCAGTGCTGGGGTGGAGGAGAGCTGGGTTCTGGCTGTGCTCTTCCGCGTGCGGTGAGCACAAGGTCAGGGCAGGGACGGGAGGCACTCAAAATACACGGCTGGCCATACGGAGGAGTATTTAATGTGCTGCCTGAAGCGGGCCAGGAGAGATAAGTGACATGTCTGATAGCATTCATAGAGCCCCACACGAACCCACCCTCATTTTTATGAGCTGCGCTTGTATGGCAGGAGACAGGCAGTGTTGGCTAAAGAGCACAGCAGCAGATAGGGATCTGGAGGCCGAGGTTTTACGTAGGCTTGATACATGACCTTGGGTGGGTTATTTGAGCTTTGTAAACAAAGGCTGCTTGGCCGGTTCTGCATCACTTGGGGGTAGGTCTCTTCACTCCCTTCTGCACTCTTTCCAAGAAAGTTGCCATGGGGGCAGCATGAAAGTGCTTGCATGCCAAATAAAATAGGTGCTTTGTGGGAAGTACACAAAGTCCTGTGATACACAGCTATGGAACAATTTGAGCTCTCTTACGACAATTTATCACGGATATTTTTTTTCTTTTCCCATTCTAATATGTCTTCATATGGATCTTGTTCATCCGTATCTAAGCCCTTTTGGAAGCCTGATACCTGCTTGGCTTCAGTGAAATCACAAGGCAGTAAGTGCCAGAGATAATGTGATATAAAAACTCCTTTCTGTTTTTCATTTTAACATTATCCTCAAAAGTGTAACTTTTCCATTTCACTGAGTTACACAGTTCCCGTATTTCCCATTGCTTTTCTTTTACCTCTGTTATTGTTTTCATTTCCTATCTTTCAGCTCCCAATGTTTCTGCATCACTTCTTGTGAAAGATTGACCAGGGCTGAGCAAATTATTCTAATCAGGGTAGACTCAGGATTTGCACACATTTTCAAACACTTTTCCAATGACTTTATGTGAGCTATGACAAATTGTAGTGTACGAGGTTTCAACCTGAGAATATCACCGCATTTTCATCAGTCTCAGGGCAAACTCCCAAACCCCTTGAAGTCAAAGGACATTCTGCTGGGAACACAGAGAAGTTTGTGTCAGGCTTTATGGGTGCAACTCAGCTCACAGCTGAGTGCAGGTGTCCCAGTCTGTGAGATGAAGCCCTGCCATGTCCATGCTGCAGACTAAGAGCCAGATCTAAGAAGGGCTATAAGCACCATAAGCATGTCATGATAGTGCAGTCACTATCGTGCTGTGAAATGAGTATAGCCAGAACTGTAGCATGGGTAGGTTGACAGGCACCAAGTGAAACAAATATGTGACTTCATCCCTCTTTGCCACATACAGTGGAAGTTCAAGTCCTGCTGTCATCGTGCCCGGTGAAAGAGTGTCAACACCTGCCTTTGGAGTGCTGGCAGGAGTCGCAGATGTACAGTGACCGCTGCAGATGGTGGCCTGAAGGCTCAGCTCTGCGTCGCATGGAGGGGCAGTGTCAATCAGCACTGGAAAATTGGCACAGAAGATCTTTCTGCCCTGGGGGGATCCAGCCCAGCAATGTACTTGGTCTGGACAAGTGCAAGTGTCTAGACTTCATCTGTGCCTTTAGGAGTTCTGCTAGATATAATAATCTGGCATGTCTTCAGGGGAGAAAATGACCAAGGCAAAGCTGTTCCTGCAGTTGAAGGATATGAGAGGAGACACTTTTATAACCATCAGAGTAATCCTAAACAAATCCTGAAACTTTAATGGGAGTCATTTTTGCATATTTCCTGTAATTTGTAATATTTATTTTGATATACATTCAGAAAGTTTATGTAATATTTTTCATGCATGAGCTACTTTTGGCAAAATACAGAGATCTTCACATGCGTACAAATTTGCTATTACGATTAGCCAAGCTTTAATAAATGACTTGTAATAGCAAATATTGGCCATGTGTTTGGAACAGAGATGTGCCAGGACCACGTTACCCAGTACTCCAGCATGGAAATATCTACTTATTGCAGATGACCTGACCTCAGCTGGCCTTTGTGTGACTGCTGCAGAAATTGGTCTGACCTATGGCCCTGCTTTCTGCCTTGAAAGTTTTTCCAGACTATACAAGATTGCAGCTTTAGGGGCCAGATTCCTCATTTGTAGCTTGCTTTATACTCTGTGTTTGTCATTTTCCTGTGGCTGTGTAAGACAATTACGTTCTGGCTTTGAGTATCTTTTGCACAATGTGAAAAACACTGGCCAATAGGGACAAGAATTCATCTTGCTGTCAATCATATAATAAGAAGGACAATCTCATCAGAAAGAGTAATTCTGGATCTGAATCCAGCTTGTTATATCCACTAGCAAGAGTGATTAATTTCTGCAATTAATTGAAAACAATGAAAGAAAAAAAAAAAAGGCTGGAATTAAGTAAGGAATATCTAGAAATGGGAGTCTTTGTGTCTCCGTACCCATGAGAAAGCAGTGCTCTGTGCTACCTACATGAGTGAGAATTGTTTTAACTACATGCCTCCACAAAGATCAAACCTTTCAAGTGAAAACAAAACTGAAATGGTTTTATTAACATATGATGGAAAGCATTACAGAGCTTGATGTCCTCAGTATGTTGAGAAGCAGATGATGTCCCCTCCTCTATATCTATTGTCTGGGTCTTCCAAGCTTGGGTGCATCACTGGCTGCTCTTCACACAAGTGATACTCTGACAAGTGGCCACCACATCACAGGGCCCCACGCAGGTCCAGAGGCTGGACAAGGCAGCAATCAAGAGGCAACAGACATGGTTCCTCCTGCTCTGGGTGGCCAAGGGGTCCTGACCACTGCTGGCAGGGTGCAAGGAGGCAGCAGATAAGGTGACAGCAGCCAGGAGGTCCCTGGATGGAGCAGCTCGTGCTACCTGAACGCACACTGCTGAGGCCAGGAAAGGGATAGGGAAGGAAAGAGGGGCCTTTGGTTGGTGACTGGGCTAGAGGCAGGTTTCTGACTGCAGCTCTCCCCTTGGTCCAGCACGGTCAGGAAACGCAGCACCAGTTCCCTCAGCCTCTCCTCAGTGGGCAAGTGCTCCGGCCCCTGACCATCCTGGAGCCCCTCTAACCAGTTTACCAGTACCCATCTTGTACTGGCGGGCCAAAACCAGACGCAGATCTGGATGCAGGCTAACAAGTGCCGAGCGAAGGGAGCCATTCCTTCCCACCCTGGCCCAGGATGCTGCCAGCCTGCTCTGCTGTCAGGGAAGGCTGCTGGCTGCTGCTCAGCACGCTGCCTACAGACTCCCTGGGGCTTTTCAGCAGAGCCCAGCCCCAGCTCACATGGCCACAGGCAGCTCCTCTTTCCCAGCCTGTCCTCCCTGAACTTCATATCCATTCCCTGACCCATCTGCTTCCCTTGGGAAGAGCAGCTCTGCCCTCAACTGCTTCCTTCCCAATCTGGCAGCACCTACCAACATGATGCGAGCACCCTCAGACACTAATCTGCCATTTTAAGATGTAAATTTGGGAAGCATTCGTCATGTTTTAACAGTTTTGAGGCTTGCCATTGGATAGGTGGGAAGTAGAGAACAACCAGAGGTCAGGCAATGTTCTCCTATCCCGTTTCAAGTGCATCCATGGAGTCCTCTCATCCTCGCAGAGCAGGGTTTGCATTACTGAGGAGCTGGGAGGAGAGAGAATGGGGGAAGCTCTCCTTCAGTGCTTCAGCTTCATGGTCACAGAGGAGAAACAAGAAACACTTGGGACAGAGACAGACAGGCTGTGGCATGTGTTCAGATGTAGTCCTGTGCTTATATAGCACCAGAAAATAAGTCCTGCATTATTTTTCCTATATAATTATGATTCTAATACAGATACATGCCATCTCTAGAGAGCTGGTACTACAAGCTTATGAAACAGGGAGGGTTTGCAAGTTACCTATCTCTGACTTAAGTTCTCAGCCAGGAGCTTCATGTAACCCATATAAGCGGTCTTGCGGCATTAAACTTTAAAGTGGTTATAATGGCTTTTAAGGAGAGGGAAGGGAATGAACTGGATGCAAGATAGACCATAAGCAACTAAAGATTTACTGCTACAATCAGATGTAAGGTAGAAGTGTGGGGTCACATCCTGCACCAGTCAAGATTCTGCAACATCAACGTGTTTCAAGCAGTCTTGAGCTTTCATTAAACAGAATATATATTCTGCTAAATTCAGTGTAATGCTGCCTCATCCTCAGTTTCCATGTTCTGCACCGTCACCTGCTGAGACAGAATTAGACTTCTTTTGTAGTTCATCAGGATACATAATCTGAAATAACAGGAGAATTAAAGGACAAGGACATTAGCTGCGCATTCCTTACTGCTCCTTTCATT
>JAVHNF010067659.1:5291-20659 GCA_034783455.1 Micropsitta finschii | reverse complement strand
CTCCCTCATCCTTGATATGTCTGGAGATGGTGTCAAGAATAAGTTGTTCCATCACCTTTCCAGGGATGGAGGTAAGGTTGACCGGTCTATAGTTACCCGGGTCCTCCTTCTTGCCCTTCTTATAGACTGGCGTGTTCCGCAGCTGTTCCTCAGCAACAGAGATTAAACCCCACTATGTTTAAGCTGTGAAGCCGTTCACTCCCATTACCCTTTCCCACCAGGAGGGCTACTCACGTGGCCATGCTGATCCAGCTCGTTGTTGGTGAGCTTGACTTTCTCGAAGGACACCATCTGCTTCAGCAGTTGCTCTCCTGTGAACGGGGAGTCAGGGTGCACGTACAACCTACGAACCACAGGGGACATGAAAACTCTCACCTCTTGGCTTGCCCATGGGCACCACCTCATAAGCAGCCCATAATATCTTGCTTTCAGGATATGCAGTGGTTTCACAGATGCTTATATCCTGAGAGCTTAGGGTAATGCAGAGCTGCTACACAAACAAGATTCAATCTCCCCCTAGTTAGTAAGTGCCTGAAAAACAACCGTTCATGAAAGGCAGCGAAGCAGATGCCTCAAGTTGTTTTAATTCACTGCAACATAATGAAGAATCCCCTGTCCAAGTGCTTGATTGCTCTCTAACCGTACCTATTATTTTATCTAGTTATCTAAAATGGAGACATTAACTAACATTCGCTGTTGTGTCTTTTCCCAAATGAAAAATTGATCATGTCTTTCCCCACAGCTGTACTAACAAGCACTTAAAATAACAATGACTACAGCTCCGAGAGAAAAAACATGGTGTCATTAGAGAGATAATGGGGGAATGTAGATAAAAATGCATTTTTCTTTATATGTAACATTAAACTGTGATAATGATTTTAACCTGCACTCGATCACACGTTAGCTGTGGTGACGTCTGTTTATAAGAGGTTGGAGGCTGCAGTCCAGCACAGTGGTCTGACATGAAAAATTAATTGCAGCTCTGTAATTAACAATCCACCATTTTGGAAATAAAGCAGAAGAGAAGGAAGCACAGAAGACATGTAGATATAACGCTGTATACATCATGACCAGACTGATTACCAGTGCCAGGCTGTTTATAAAGAATTATTTTATAGGAATAATGTATTGCAGAAAAGTATTTAACTCCAGTGTTCTTTTATGACAGTGAATTGGGAGCAGAACAACACCTTTAGCTAGTGCAAACCAGACCTGTTCTGCTTCTGTCAGTGTTGGTTATCACTCAGCGAGGGCCTGACTCGTTTTGGGTGATGTCTTTGGCCACAGGCATGGATTTCTTCCATTAGGTGGGTGTAGCAGCGCCGAGACGCCGTGTTAGAAAGATAAATATTTTTTTACTGGTGTTGAGCTATGATTCTGGTTTAGGCAAAAGGAGAATGGAAAAACCACTGAACGGTGGGGCGTAACTCTGATAGACGGCGCTGATCCCTAATCAAGGAATGCCTGTCCTAAAGACTCTGGGGAGCACAGCTCTGTTGCTCAAAGAGGAAGGAGATTTGATCCTGCACTCTCCGTTTTTGCCAGCAGAATCCCCAAGACACAGTGAAACTGAAGTTTACCAGCACAGCTCACTTCAGATATGCAGGATGTTTTCCTAACATTGATCCAAAGCACAGCTTGGCTGGTAGAGCTGTGTCCGCAGGAGGGATGCTGAGCCTGGGTTCCTGTTGCAATAAAATATTCCTAGCATACACTGCTATCGACTCTGCTGATTACACTGCAGAGCACATGAAAAATTATGGTGTATCTGAAAACCCAAGACCTGGAATCCTGTTCTGTCAAAAGAATTTTACCTCTCATGAAAAATAACTTTGCCTTCCTGTAAGAAAACCCTATGAAAATCTCAGTCTTTGGAGCCAGGAATTAGAGAAGGCAAAAGAAAGAGGGTCCCAAACATGCCCTGCAACTTTTCAGCCAGCATTAAGATACGTTTTGTTCAGGCTGACTCTTAATTTTGAAAGGCTGGATAGCTAACAATGTTTATTGTGACCACAGAGTGTCAGGCTCAGCAAGGTTTGGCTAATTGGGACCAAAAAAGCCAAACTATTTCAGCTATGTGCTGGGGAATGAATAAAGATCTTGGTGTGCCTAATAGCTGAGCACAGTTGTTTCACACCAGAGGCAGTTGATGATTGGCAGTGCTTTCAAACAGCCAAGTGCCTGGATGTTAGCAGAGCACCAACGGGAAAGTCACTGAAGGATAGGTTGCATAAGTGTGTTAACGGACCTTGCTTTGCTTTACAGACTTGCTACAAGCCACTGCAACACGTACTTCTACCTGGTGAACTACACCTATCCACACACTTCGACAGCATGAGTTTGTACACCTTGGAGAAGAGGGTTGAAAACTAGAAGTATATCCCTTTGAAGTAGAATTCATCAACAAGACTATGAGTGTGTACAAGCAAAGGGGCTAGAGAGATAAATGTGCACATTCCAGTGCAGCACACAAGGCTCACCCAGAAGCTCACGCAGGCTCTGCTGCCTAAGGCTGGCCAGATGTAAGGGGCTGCTCATTTCAGTTGACAAAGGCTTCAGGGGCCATATTTGGATGTGAATTTGCTCCACAGCATATAATGTGTCATGATATAGTTTGGGTACTGCTTCCTTCTGGTGTATTTTGGAATGCAACACTGCTCTCCTATTTAGCTTAACAGTTGGTCTGGTCCTACACACTCCATGCATGCTACCTTTAATGACTTTAATGTCTCAGATGTGATACCTTTTAAAGTTTTCCTACCTAAAGGTCTCTAAGCATGTAAACACCGTAACTTCATTAAAAACATGATCATAGCCAAATACAATAAAAAAAACAAACAAAGAAAGACTTGAGTGAGGGAAAGGAGGTGAAAAAGGAAGAACAAATAAAGGCACATGCTGAAATGTATGAAACTGATGTTTCACACAGTCTTAGCAATATAGAAGAACAAAGTATCATATAGGTGTTCTACCCCCAAATAACACTTTCAAAGGCATACAAAAAGACTCTTCAAAAAGTATTTTTATTCAAGTGTTTGTTGCAACGTAAGCTTGTCTTAACCATTGACAGCAGGAAGACAGGGATAAAACTGGTTTAAATTGAAAGATTAGCCCTGCAGGGAACTTTCAAACAGAATCACAGAAAACTTTAAGTTCTAAGAGCCCTCTGGAGGTCAGCAGGTCCACATCACAAAGCAAGATCCAGTTGTTCAAGGCCAAAACCATACAAGAACACAATGCTGCCTTTATCACTCTCTGAATCATCTGTTGTGATAGGTAGATTTGGATTTAACTTCCTAAAAGATACTTGAAACACAGTGCTTAGGACATGTTTATCAACACCAGAGTTGCTGGATTGTGCATTACAGTGGAATCAACAGGGAGACCGAGTTGCTCAGACGATTCCTAACCTCAGGAAATTTAGAATAAAAAGTTGTATACCTTAAAGGAAGTAATATGCATCACTACTTCCCATAAGTTTGTGTTGCTACTGCAAGAAAACAACATATCTTCCTCATATACAAAGAAGAAACACCACAACACAGCTCACTCATCATCTAAGTGATAACATCTGTAATTATACAAATTGGTTCTATCATGTAGGAAAGGGAAAACTTCTCCCAGCAGATACTGAAATTAATAACTCAGTTCCTATTTGCTCTTGGCAAATAGGAAGATACTCCAGTGTCCTCAGAGTCTGTGGGGTAACTTCTTCACTAAAACATGAGCGTAGTCTGGGCAAGGACTGCAGTTCACACTTCAAAGTCAGAAGACAATCCTCAATATATCCTGTAGATCAGAAGCTGAATAACATAGGTGACAGACAATCCATTCCAGACATGGTAAGCCACAGACTCCAATAAATATTATCTCTGCTAAAATACCTTTCAGTTAGAGTTAAGAAAAGTAATATTCCCTCAGTACAGGCTAAGATGGCTCAACTGAGGCATGACTGCAAGCCTGAGCAGTGCACTATACAGCAAATAAATATGCCTCCTAAAACAAACTTCCTGGTCCCTGCTTTAAGGAGCTTACAGATTAAATGGAGCAAAGAGTAAATCGCATAAACCAAAACTACATCAGAATTGTAAGCACATGGCACAGCTCTTTGAACAAGCAAACTACTTAAACTGTTCACTGGACAATGCCTGACCTAGTTTACAGTGAGCAGTTTAAGTCAAGTCCTAAATTATATTCTCCTGAAACCAGCTGAAAATTAAAAGCTTTCAAAAGAACTGCATTTGAAGAAAAACAATCTGTAAATATCACATCTAGTGATCTGGCTGCTCTATGTAATGAACAATTGCAGTGCTCTCCTTGTATAGGTTGCAAGGCACTTGGGAAAGACAACAAGAAGGCAACTGCATAGTTATTTCTGAAACACCTGCAAGTATTACAGCAATTTGGTATAACTGAGTATTTTGTACTTCTGTAAAAGTATCAGGCCACAGTGGTAATGAAACAGCTAAATGGACAGCACTGCTCATTTTATTATTACATCTGGTCAATACTTATTTTAAACTGCAGTCTATTTTCCAAAGAGGGGCTTTTTATGGGTACAATCAGTATCTGTAGAGGGTCTCAGTGGACTGAGTGACCACCAAGAAGTTATTAAATGACTATAAGAATGTACCACAAAGTAGTAAAGAAGTTGGCAATGCTACTGTAGCATAGGATTAGTACATTAACAAAGACAGATCCATTAGTAGGTAAACTCTCCCTTCCCAGTTGCTGCTCCTATCCAGCCATCTTCAAAGTTAACTTGCAAAGAAAAGAGAAACATGAAAGCAGTCTGTGTTTCACCTGAAACCATTTATTCAAATTTGTGCTGCAGGGCTAATTTAATGGCTTATTTTCAAGCTTACTCTGAGTGAGAAGAGACACTGAGATATATTAAAGCTGTAAAATGTCTATTAGCCAATCTGGAATGTCTCTTTTCATGTTAATACTGGTTTTGGTATGCTCTTGCACACCATAAATCTAAGGTTCTCCTCCCCCTTCCCCACCTTTACTATATTTACTTTCCATTCAGAGCTTTGAATACAGAGTTACTGCTCTCAAATTCACCAAACTGAAAAAGAACAATGGGAATTTCTCTGGATACTCAAAAATATCCTCTTCCCCTCTCACAGAGAAAGCAGGACTTGCATCTTTCACCCTATAAAAAGGCTCAGATTGCTACCAGCCATTTCACAACTGAAAAATAATCCTCTGGCTTCCAAACCTCAGTCTAGCAGGCATTTACAGACACTGTGTTAGAACCACTGATCAGAGTTTTAACTGAATGCTTTAGAAAGGAACCTACTAACAACCACACCTGCACTACATAGATCATTATCAGTTTCCAACATGAAGGCAATTACTTACTTAGAATCAGAATTATCACAGTTAAAGGAAGATTGTCCTACCTCCCACCAGTCTTAAAGATTAGATCCGCATTAGGTGCTCCTTTTGGATGCTGGTACCGAGGCCGCCGTTCACGATTAGTATTTGCTGGAGCTGGACGCTGTGCCAGAGACTGCAACATTTCTGTAAGTTCATAGAGAACAAAGTGAAATACATTTTCTATGCATGAGGAATTTACACAAGCACATTTCACTGCCATAAAGAGACACCTTGTTTACAGCTTGCTATGCTTCACGGTAACACTCCTGTTTATTCCACAACACCTAATTTTGAAAGAGTTACTAAATTGCACAGACAGCTTTGACAAATCCGAACTACCCCATAACGTGAACTTGCATTTCCAGGTGTTCTCTGGAACAGAAAGAACTGCCAGGGATGGTTTTTATCACAGGTGCTTAAGAAAGGGGCTGTGACCTTTTCTTTCTAAAGATACTGGCCACCTCCTTCTTTATCAATGATCAGGGACAAAGCTTCTCAGCAGCAAAAGAAGCCACAACATTAAACTACCCTGAAATAGTAACACCTGGACAATGTTGCTGCCAATTAAAGACTCAGCAAGAAACCTGTCCTAAAATTAGGCATTGAGAAGTCATTTATTTAAGCCTAAGCTACCCATAATAGGATCCTGTTACAGAGAAGGCAAACACCTGAAGATGTGACTCAGCTGACCTACATTACACTGTCGTATGGATCAGATTTTAACTTTATGATCAGTTGGGAAGAAATAGGCAGGTGCAGAAAGAAGCCTACACTACCCAGTTTAGCTCTGGACATCTAACTTTTGGGCAGTTTAAGCTAGGTAAGTATTGTATTTTGGCATTTATTCCAACTTAATTTCTAAAATATGATTTAATGACAAAAATGGTTCTTTATTAAGCCAAGTTATTGGTTATTAAGTACCCATTATAATTACATCATAGGAACCTCCATGTAACCCCTTGCCCATATGTTAGTGCATCTAATGAAAGTATTTCTGATAGCCCACCCTGTGCAAGAATCTACATTGCTCAGCAAAGAGACAGATGGAATAAATGAAGAGGAAAAGCAGAATAAACTGTTAAACAGATTATGTTTGAAAGTCTGCTCTGTCTGGTTCTTTAATCTCTGGTAATCTCATTGGAGACCCATACCCATCATCTGCTAGAAATGAACTTCCACTACTCTCACAATGACTTGCAGAACGAGAGACTAATGAGATTCTCTGCCCACTTACAAAACACACACAAAGTTTTTGGTAAGTTATCCACCCAATCTTTAAGGAAACTGGGAATCTATGAACAACTTAATACACAATATTGGTGTCAACAGTTAACAAACCATGTATTCATGTTCTGTACACTCCCCTTTCAACACCTGGAAAAGGCAAAGCAAGCCCTTCAACACACTGACAGTCCAGCTTTGTAAACATCATGAAATACCATCCCCTTCAAAACAATTCTGTATGCCAAGGGAGAGCTCTGCTGGCAGTGACAAGACTCAGGAAGAAAATAAGAGGAGTTTATGGTTCACTGCCAGCCAGGTGCAATGAAGCAGTAAGCATGTGCCTGCCTGTCTCTTCTGTTTTCCAGACTGCAGGTGAAAGAAAGTATCTGGGTTTGTGAAAAGTCAGTAACTGAGAAGTTGAGTAATGGAGAAGATAACAAAAGGAAGACATGGCAAGAGAGCACCATGTATTAGCTAGGCTGAAGGCATGTCACCCATCTTTGGTTTTAGTGAAGAAAACACGCATCTACACAGAAAAACACTAGTCTAGAGTCACCCAATTCCAAATACTTCTTTAAGTTAGAAATGCTTGTAATACTAATAAACATTGCTGAAGTATAAAATAACCATCTGATACTACTTTGAGCGGTAAATTACCATCTATCGGCTACCCTGTGCAGATGAAAAGAAACCCCCAACCCAAATGTATGTGCAAATGCCAGAATGACTCTGAGGCATTCTTCCAGAAATTGAGATTTCTTCCTCCCTTGCTAACTCCAAAGCTTGAAACAGAAATGCAAACCCAACTCTTCTTTTAATGGGTACACGCCAACTACAGGCAAGCAACAGAGAACTGCACAAAACAGAAATAAAATGTAGTTTCAAAGAGGAATGTATTTTGGTCTGTTTAATTTAACCTGATTAAATGGTTCTTTTTAGTTTGTTTTTATTGTGTATTACCCAAATTACTAAAAAACAAATCGACGGCTGTTTTAAAAATGGATGTCAATTAAGGGAAAACCTATTTCTTCTATGTTGATTTTCCTCCTATTTTAATTCTTTAGACACAGCACCTGGAAAATCTATGAGAAAGTTAAAAAAAATCAATGGTTTATTTGCAAGCTGACTTGTTCTCAATTGAGATCAGTTCCTGATTCACCTCTCCTGGACAAAACCAGCGTGAGCCTTGTTTTTGGATAAGAAGCACAACTGCTCACAATAAAATCTTATATTAAACAAAGTAATTTTAAAGATATCAACAAAGTCATATGACAAGGCAGAAAAATCCAAATGCCCTGACCAGCAGAAGTATCAGAAATACCATTAATGAGGAAACCCCACAAAAAGCCTGAGAAAAGCACTGTAATGTCTAATTCTAGAGTCTACTGTTTCTTTCCCTTTTTCACAAGTCGGCCTTATTAGAGAGGAGTGCCTCAGAAAAGAAGTTTTTAAGCTGATTACAATGTTTAATACTAAGACTATATTGTGTTACCATTCCAGAGCTCTGCAGACACTCTGGAAAAAGAGTCCTTTTTAGATTACATGTTTAATTCTTGTACTATCCATGTTCTGAAAGGAGCGATAGATTCCATAGTGGCTTTAGAATTAGAGCTGTTTTAATTTAAATTTCCCATTTCTTGATGAATAATGACCTTTCACTAAATACCTTAAATGAGATTTCCTGCTAATGAACTACTTATACTGTAATTGCCACCTGACTGCAACATCTTTACCAAAACAGTGGAGATGGTAAATGGAAATGCTAAGAGCTGAATACCATGGGTTTTATTGGTCTGGCTTTTGTTTACTATCTGAGTAAGCTAGATAGTAAAAACAATACCAAAAAGCCAAAACAAACCACCCCACAACCAAACACAGCAAGCACACAAACCAGTTTAGGGCTGTATAATCTGTTGTATTAACTGTTTGCGTCAGTCTGTTCAGGTTCCAAAATGCCAGACTTACCTATCTTTACAAATCAAATTAGGTCATATCAATTTGTATAAAACCTTCACTCTGTTAATATATTCTTGTGCTCCGGATTTGTAGCACCCCTAGAATCTTTAGCAATAGGAAGCAGAGACAGTTTTTATTTCTCAGGTGAAGGTTACCTCTTAGTATCTGCAAGTCTCATCAAGACTGATGAAGATTCTAAATACTATAATATCTAAAATACCTATCAATATCGAAAAAGCAGAGCTTAAATTGCACAGAATGAATTCCTCTTGTATCCTACTCAGTTGTCTTGCAGTAATGGAGACAATGCCATAAACATCAGATTAATTTCGTGTTATTTTTAAGGTAACAGCCTCCCTTTTCCTCCTTTCCCAAAATAAATGGAAATGATGAAATTTGAGGGCCACTTGAAAACTCAGTTTCATGGAAGAGCTATACAAACTTCTTCAAGCACAGAGACAACGGTGGAAGTAATGAATGACAAACTAAAACATAGGTTTTGCATGACGTATTACAAATCAGTGTTCAAAACTTGCACTGCTAATTATCACAAAGAATATTTTCTGTAGATCCACAAAAGTTCCTCAGAAAATAAAGATTAAATACTTGGTAATGTTCTTACCCTGGTAGTCCTCTTGTTCTTGCCGTTCATTGATATCCAAAGTGAGCTTTTTCATCCTCATTCTCTCCTCCTGTTCAGCTTGCTGTTGGTTCCAATGGTTTGCAGCAAGTTGGGAAGACATTGGTACATTTAGGATCTTAAACTGCAAGTGAAAATAAGTTTTTAAGTGCTCATCACAGAAAAAGCACAAACACAAAACAATCCAAAATACAGGAAGGTTATGGGTATTTCCAGGTTATTGGGATGAGATGCTTTCTACTGAAGTTTCTACTGGAAAGTGTGTTGTTGGTTTCAAACTGTATTTCACATACGGAAGGATGAAAAAATACAAGACATCCAGCCCTCCTAAAGATACAGAGAACATACGAAAGGCTGATGCACTGCTAAGGCAACACACTATTACGTACAGTATTTACAGGAAAAAAACTACCTTTCCCCAGGAACACATAACTATATGCTTTCTTTCTTATATATTCATAGAAGCCAATACCCTCAGAGTGAATTACACTGGTCTTGAGATAAAAGCACTGTAGCTGGCTCAAAGTTGCATTGTCCTCTGAAGGTCTCTGCCTTCCGAAGAGATGAAACCCCTGAGCAGAGTTTCTACTGTTACCCCTTCTGATAACAGAGGAGACACATTTCAAGCATTTCAGATATCCTGCAGCATTCCTTGGCTGCTACTT
The DNA here is from genome assembly GCA_034783455.1 of Micropsitta finschii. Taxonomy (NCBI): domain Eukaryota; kingdom Metazoa; phylum Chordata; class Aves; order Psittaciformes; family Psittacidae; genus Micropsitta; species Micropsitta finschii. The sequence goes on along the minus strand of JAVHNF010067659.1, from coordinate 10,789 downwards.
TTCCTTTTAGGAATGATTCCACCTCCACAGTGCTTATTAGTCTGGAAACAACTGTGGTGTCAAATTTAACCTTTTCTTCCTCCCCCACACTCAAACATCCACACCATACATTCAACACATTATCTGATTTGCCAAAAGCTACATGAAAGGTAAGCTTGGTTCTACTCCTACAAAAGTACCCGCTGCACAACATAGCTGAGATTTTCAGAGAGTGGGGAAAATGCTATCTTTTTCCCCGGCCTCAGAAAACTCAAGTTTTTCTTTCTATAGAATTTTGCTTTTATTTGTTCCAAAAAAGGAGCAGGGATTCTTAATCTTATCTGCAACTGAAATAAAAGTTTACAGAAACCCCTTAATGCTGAAGTTAGTGAACACATTTAGAAAAATGTAACTTCTTCATTCAGCTACATGTCCATTAGAAATAAGTATTTCTACGTTGTAAGTAGGGTAATGCATTTAAGGATAATCACTCAAAATTCCATGAACTACTCTGAATCCTGCTGCTTGCTCTTGTCATCTGAGATCTATTTCCATTGACATAAAAGTAGAGCAGATTTCCAAGTGTTCTTTTCTGCTACACTGCCAAAAGCTGCAGGCAGATACATTATCAAAACCTCTACTGAGAAGATTTATATTAAAAGCCAAATCCTCATTGCATGTGGTTAGTGTTTAACACAATAATTAGTAAGCAGTTTCAAAGTATCTATTATATAGTAGTGCCCCACTAGCAGCAGATGAACGATGAGCATAGAACACCACTACTCAGACCCAGCATTTGAAAATAAACTGTGTCTGAAACAGTTAAGACAGACTCTTGCAAAGACTTGAGATAACCCTGGGTACGGGAAGCCCTACCAACTAAAAGATTTGTCTAGATGAGACAAATCAGGCAAAAGATTAATTTTTGGAGGGTATCAGCATATTATATTGAACGTAAACACAAACTTGTTATTAAGGTACGTGTGTAAGAATAAAACTGAAAGTTCCTGAAATTTCAACAGGAAAGCAAGCTTTAGTTACTTATTCTTGAGCATTCTATGCATGTTCTCAGATGTTGTTGAATGAGCTTTTCAAAAGCTACGCAAATAACTAACCGATTAGCAGCATTTCATGACAAAAAGAATTCCTTAGCTTTACCATGAATCTCCTAATCCATCTTAATATGTGCTTTACATTATATCTGTTCTATGGATTTATCAGCTTAATGGGGTTGGCGTTTTCAGAGAATATGCTTAAAGTAGAAAAAAGAAAGCCAAAATACAGAAGGGTGCACATGAAAGAACAGATACAAAAACCAACCAATGATTAAGAGTATCATTGAGTCACTACCTCAAGGCAATCACAGTTACCACCTGAAGTCAAATCACTGATGGCAATTACTAAAGGATGTGATGATTACTTAGCAAATGAAACATTTCTGATTTGCAAATAGTGAAGACGTATACGAAACCCTCTTATAAAACCTGACATGGTGACATAAGGACTTCACTCACAAGATGGCAAACTGAAGAAAGATCAAAAATGATCATTCAAATGACTAGATTACAGATTTCATAAACACTTCACTGAGATAAAGAACTTCACATTCAAGGGCAGACTTGACCATTCCATGGATATAACTGTTCTTTCATTGAACCTTGCTAGAAGTCTTTCAAATGAAAGGACATCTTTTTCCTTAGGTATTAACAAAATTTCTTGGCACTAGGAGACTTCATCTAAATCCCACTTTAGTTCACACCTACCTACCATTTTCAAAACCATCAAATGGTATTAGACAAACCTCAGCTCTGATGCCTCATGATACCAATGTCTTTATTTCCCCTTGCTCTCTAGGGGCTTGTGGATAAACCGCAATGCCACAGTCTAATCTTCAATAACCATGTTCTGTTTTCCTGCTACTAGTTCTGTCAGTTCCATCATCCAACTCTTTCGCTGTGTGATCTGCTGCAAGACATTGGTCTACTCACTATCCTTCCTACTGTCAGTTTCTGTAAATCATAGTGGGACAATGAAGATAAAATATGGTGTTCCTGTTACTATCAGGCTGCAATGACTTTAATTCAGGTTGTATGATGCTGGTCAATAACAGTCAGTTGTTTTTGTGCTTCTTAAAAGAATTCTAGTTGACAATGCTCCACTAAAACCTGGCTGCATACTGGCACGTGAACTGAGTACTTGGTGATTGGACCTTAGCTACCCTCCTCCCTCTGCAAGGAAGCACAGCACATTCCATTTCCATCAGTGAGTACTTTCTTACAGTTAAAGCTTCTAGCTTCAGCATCAGCACCACTGACAAAGAACAGAGACCAAACCAATTGCTAACACAGCAACTGTGCACACATTCTGCTCATGCAGATTGAAAATAAAGTACTGTAAGAAAGAGTCATTATTTTCTTTCCAACTCCACCTCTTCTTTCTGCTCACTTTTTATTAAAACCAACTACTACGACTTTTTTTCCCCTGAATACAGAATATGGACAAAGAAGTCTTTCACTGACTCAAGAACTGAAGTTGTCTATAAAGCAGCTGTTTTCTACATTTCTAGAAACACTGAGAGGAGTTTTGGCAGGAAGAGCCTACTCCCAAAACCAAATATTGGGGGAGGAACCAGGAAAACTCCTGAACAAGTTCTGCTTTCTTTTTAAGCCACATGTTGGCAATATTTTCCCCTCACACAGAAAATGAAGATACTAAAATTCCTGGTAGCTACAGATTCTCCCAGTAAATTATCCTGAAAAAGCTGAACACCTTTTTTAAACAGCATTCTCTTAAATCTCTTTTTAGCCTAACAACAACAGTTAAAATTCCCCCCTCAAAACTTCTGTAGAACTTTGTATACAACATTCAAGTTCCACGAAAACAGAGTAACTTAACAAATATAGCAGGGAAATCAGTTAATCATCACTAGTAAATGCAAGCATGTGTGTGCTCACTTAAGTAGGTATTGCCACTTACACTAAGTACTTGCTTAGCACAGCACACATTCACTAGTTCAAGTGTTTTATGAGAAGAGACCATCTCACCTTCTACATGGAATTTTTGAAGTGTCTTTCATGTGAAGTAAGAGAAAGATTCTGCTTCATGTCCACATACCTCAACTGTTACACTACAGTCACAACTCAGGCAATATGTCAAACCGAAGTACTAACACGGATCCAAACACTTAAAAGGCACAGATGCAGGGAATGAAACAATGCTTTGGGTTTGCTTTCCATATAAGCTAAATCATTCATTTTCATCACTAATTTATACACCCAAATGAAAAGGTTTCTGCAAAACACCTCAACCATGATGAGAAATGTATCTGGAATGTGTTAGGTATTGATTTGTATATTATGCATTTGCTGACCTAAAAAAATTCAAATATGTACTAGAGAAAAGAGCCAAGACAAATATATATCTTGGCTGCATGAAGCAAAGGGCTTATTTGTTTTATCAACATGATTGACATTTGAGTTTCTCTGAGAGATTCGCTCAGTGCATTCTGGAACAGTCCTCTAAAAATCTTCAGAAATAACTATTTTCTTTGCAATTTGAACAAATTCAGCCAAGTGGCAGTTACTTGGGAAATGGAATTTAGCAAACACCACAGATCTTGACTTGAAGCTGAAAGTGTTTTCAGAAAAATCTGTAGAATTTTAAAGATTCTGGAATATTCCATTTTTTCCTCCTACTCCTTTCAACATTGAGTGGCAGTCCACCAACTGCATCCAGTCATCTTCCACATCTGTATTTCAAATCCATGGAAGACATACCTCTGTCCTACTGGTATAACTGCCAAACATAATTAGTAATGGTATAATTCAACCACAGAACTTTTCTACATGATTTCTATTAGCAACCAAGACTCCAAGAAACTATATATGGTTATTTGCTATGTATCAAAACTGTTTGTATTCCCTTCTGAGGAAGGGAATGAATTTCTTCTGAATGAAGAAATAAAAAATCCTGTGACTTCCAGTCACAGTGTGACTTTCAAAAGAGGTTTTGTTTATTAAACAATACCTGAAGTAAAACCTTACCTGCTGCTTGTTGCCTTTTCGTGTTAACATGACAAATGGCATTGTGTCTCCAGACTCGGAGTCTCCTTCCCCACCTACAAGTGGAGGACCTTTCTTGAGCTGACTTTTCAGATGGAGAGGAATAGCAACATCCAGCTGATGTACTTTAACAGATTCACCACTCCGTTGCTATTATAAAAATCAAAAGAAGTAAATTCTATGAATGATCAGATGTCAAACATGTCAGTCAGTCTGGTAACATTCTTATTTTCATGACTGAAAAAAGGCTTAACCTTCCACGAAAACAATGTAATATAAAAATACATGTATTAGGCTTTACTACATTTTCCTTTGGTTTCCTTGCTTGTGAAGGATAAAATTACAGGGACAGAATACTTCAAATTTTAAAGGAATTTTGGATAACAACCTTTTAAGGAAGGAAAACTAAAGGCTTGATTAGACACACTTGTGAATGGACATTCTATATTCAAGAGGGTTTTTTCGTAGCATCTTATTAATGCATTCCTCATCCAGGGCTTGCTTTACTCAAATATTTACCAAATGTGACTGAAACAAAACGGACTTGAAGGTTATGTGCATTTAAATGCAGATACATTATAAACATGTTAAAACCTAGGCTTGGATAGTCTAGGGTAAGGTTCAAAGCATTGCGTAGTATCTCATGCAGTTATTCATCCAGTAAAATGTCAGCATGTCATATATTCACTGGACAAATACAATAAACAGCTATTTTACTAAAAGCTACTTATACAAATAAGTCAACTGCAGAGAAGAGGCCATAATTAAGAGAAAAATCCATGTTCTCTAATATGATAAGCATTAATCACTTATTTACTTAAATACTGTTAACTGGACAGCAGATTATATTAACTTTAGAAAATAAGTTTTTTTACCTGAAGATTTTCCAGCATCATTTTATCCAATGCCTGAATGAAGTCCTCATCTTCTGCGCAAGGGACATGCTTTAGTCCTCCTCCTTTAATCATTACCTCCTATTGCAGTGGGAAAAAAGCTTCTATTACACTAATTTCAGAAATATAAATATTCAGACTGGAAGTGGAAAAATATCCGTACTGCTTCCTGGCCATACAGAATCAAAATCTTGAAACAAAAATTGTTAAAGAAATAGTTTTCAGCCTGGATTATTTCCTTGAAGAAGTATTTTCTGATCTTTATGATATCAATTACAACAAAGACTGGACATTCATAGTATTCTGACATACAAGTGTGGGTGTATAGAATCGTATGTACATATCCTAGGTATGGCAGCAATGCAAGGAAAGCCTCTATCCCTACCACAACTAATTTAATTAATTTTTCCATGAAGTTACATAATGTTAGATGGTCTTTTCAAGACAAAATATTGTCCTTCTGTATTTGGAAAGCACAACATGACAGCAAAAATGTTCAAACACATTGTTCTATACTTTCATTACTTTTCAACTGCAATTCAGGCTCAACCAGATGTAGTTTGAT